>JAODAL010044839.1:0-32507 GCA_025379985.1 Phyllomedusa bahiana | reverse complement strand
ATGAGCTTGCAATGTGATTAAGCACATAGCCAAGCCAGATACTTATCTACAGACAGCTGATTTGAGAGGCAAACACACCAAAACAGCTGTCTACAGATGAGAATTCTGGTTTGGCTTTACTTCAAGAATGCTACATCCAGTAGTAGCTGTTACTGGAGTATTAGCTCTTTTCCCTTGAGCTTATTTGTATATATTTAGACATAGTAGAACTGGAGAGAATGTTTCCTTTTTTGTTTTGCTGTGGATTCTATATATCATTTGCAGAACTAATTAACCAAATTTTGCTTGCACATTGAAAAAAACAGGAAGAATGAGTAAGACTGAAGCTTAGCATGAGTTTTGTTAATCAGTGAAAGAATAGGAACCTCAAGCATCTCAGGGAATGAAATATTCAAGCTTCCCACCAAAGTGAACTTGTTTAATGTAGAGTAGGACAGATGTAATCTACGAGTAATATAGTATCAGATTTAGAAAAGCTCAGTGCCTGAGGGTAATCATACAGCTTGTAGAAACCAAAAATACATCTGTTATACACAAAGCTTGATGCTTAGCCTGCCTGTTTAGCAAACATGAAACCATCTGCTGACAGAGGGATACTGGTGGGACTATTGCAACCTCCTGAAATCCTGACATGAAACAATTTATATAAAGCAGTAGGAGGAGCGTTTTCTTTATAGCTTTTTATTAGTCTATAAATATCTATACAAACAACTTAGACACACAACATAAGTAGCAAATAGGCATGCAACATCCAAAAGTATAAAATAACCAGTAAATGAATAGGTTCACCACCACCTAGTTTCTGTAAAGTCCAAACAGTTCGGTATAAAAGACACATTCATGTGAGTGGCAAACACTTTCAGTGCTGATTATCGGTGCGCTTTACATATTTTTAAAAAAAGTTATACCTTAGACGTCCATCCATGTGGGCAATGGAGCCCGGAGAAAGTGTATGGATAAATATTCCAGAAATGCTGCCACAGTTTGGAACACTGCACAGTCCAATACCCAGGCCAACCCCTGACTCTGGAGAAATAAAGAACAATAGCATTACAGAGCAACATTGCAAGGTTTTAACTATCTTACGGTAGTCATTACGCTGAGGCTGTGTTTGCTCGGGGCAGTTTTTATTCTGTTTTTGTGTGCCTTATATATTTAGGTATCTTATACATGCCTTCTGTTCCGATTCCAAAATAAATGCAGAAACTGCATTAAACCATGGCGTTATATGTGTATATCCTTTACATCAGTAGTTCCCAAAGAAGGCGGTAACACCTATGGTTGGGTCACTGGAACAATCTACAAGAGTGGTAGAAGCCTCTGTCACTGCATCTCTATGTTTGATCACTTAACCACTGAAACATGTATGAACACATGTATGTATGAACACCTGTTCAAGTCTAAAACTCACTTTTTTTGTCCATAGGTTACTATGGGCAAAAGAGTGAGTTTTATACCTAAACAGTTTTATACATGTGACCCCATGTCTGAAAAGGCCTTAATGACCAGTTACATTTTTTTAGTTTTTGCCTCACTGCATTTCAACAGTCATAACTTTTTTTGATGCAGTAGTATGAGGACTTTTGGGGGAAATAGTTTGAGTTTATATACTAAAAAAATTGCAGTGTTAACAATGAAAAAAAGCATTTTTCTACATTTGTTTTTTTATTATGTTTTACACCATTCACATTTCACACTAAATAACCTGTTAGGTTAATTGTTCAGGTTATTACAGTCGTGTAAATACCTAATATGTGTAGGGGTTTTTTTTGTGAGTGGTGTATGTACAATATTTTTTTTATTAAATATTTATTTTTATTTTATCATTTATTTTGTTTTTTCTGCACTTTTTTATGTTTTTTACTTTTTTTAATACCATTGAGGGATAACTTTTATATACTTTTTTTTATACTTGGTAATGTATTAGCACACTCCTGTAGACTAATACATTACATTCTGTGTCATAAAGACAGCTCATAGCCTTTAATAGAAAAAAAGACTTGTAGTCTACACAGGTCGTTTTTTTCTGTTTGTCTTTTGGCAGTGGCGTATTATACAACATATTGTATAATATGCTGGCGCTTTAAGTTTTTCATCATCTTCCCATACTATCAATTGTATGGGCCGACAGCAAAAAAAACAGAACCAACCGTGTTTTTTGCACAAAATGTGACAAAAACCACATTCGTGTATCGACTTCCGGCTGCTTTTTGTCCGATGCAGTGTAGACCTAGCCTTAGAGTGCAGAGCTCTGAGGCACAGATATATGCCTGATTAGCTGCAGCGCTCACAAGCCCTTGGCAACATTATTGTTCGGACCACCTAATTCTGAATGGTGACTTGAGCCAAAGGCATGTGACTGTTGCAGCCAATCAGTGGCTGCAGTAGTGACGTCCCATTCAACAGAAGCCCAAAAACAACAGAAGCCAAGCAGAAAGGGAAAAATTAAGAGAAGAAGAGTGATTTTTTTAAGTTTAGTTCCTTTAATAAAGAATTTCAGGAACATTGTGACAAATCTGTTGCCTTCTGGCCTTGATTTTTTTGTTTGATCGGTCGAAAATGTAAAAATCATTGAAAGGAGTTTACTTTATTAACAACAATGTTTAGGAAGTGGTGCGTGACAAAGTAACATGAGCGCCAGGACCCAAGAGCAGAACATTGCCCACAGTGTCACACTGCCACTGCTCGCTCAACTTGTTCCCAATGTGCATCCTGCTGTCTTCTCATCCTTAGGTAAGCAAGGTACATGCAGCCAGACATTCACATGGCTATTCATGGTTTAGTTCTGCCCATTGAAGGCACTTTTAGCCATAGACAGGAGTCAGCATGGCCACTTCTTAGCCTTGAAGCCTTATACATAGCAAGCTGCGATGCACTGTGTATTCTGACAACTTTTTGTCATAGCCAGGTATGATTTTAGCAGAACCAGACAGGCTAGCCTTTGCATTTTAAACACATAAATCAGTCTTAAGGGAAAATTATTCTATCACCATTTTACTAGTTGTCCTTTCTTAAAGTTGATGTGTTGGTAGCAGTTAAAAGGGTTATTGTAATCTGAATGATTCTGAAAAGGTCCAAATTGTGATGGCTAGCTGATTGGGTCAGTGTATCTCCAAAATTACAGATTTTGTGGGTGGCACCCACTATACAGTGGTTAGTACAGAGTTAGCAATTCTTAACATGACTAGCACATCCAGATAGCTTGAATGACACCAGTGAAGTGATCTAAGGAACTGGTAACATAATCATTGGTGCCAAGGGCTCAATGACGGGCAAAGGGTATTTTATTTGGTCCAATCCCACAGAAAAGTTAACATAGCAACATTTTCTGAAATATTTAATGCTGATAGAAAGATATCAGAAAACACAGTGCAGTACAGCTTCCTGCGTATGGGTTTGCATAGCCACACAGTTTACAGGTAGCCTATGGTGACCACTATCCAATCCTAAATGTGTCATGGCATGTGGGCACTTTAATTGAGAGGACTGCAAGGAGGTGGCTTGCTCTGATAAAGTCTGTTTTCTCCTACATTATATGGACAGCTAGGTGTGCATGTATTGCTTATCTGACGAACAGATGGCACCAGAATGCAACAGAAAAAGAAGGCAGCAAGAAGGCAGTGACCGTGAGATGTCCTGTGCAATGAGCTCGGAAACCTTGGCATTCATGTGGATGCCACATAACTTTGACGTATTCCAACTAAATATAGTTGCAGATCAAGCACACTCCTCTTGTTATGCCACTGACATATTTATCTCCTAATAGCAGTGGCTTCTTTCTACAGGTATTTAGGATGTTGACGTGGCCTCCAAATTTCCAACAGTTGAATATATTTGTTATCCAAAAAAAGAGGTCCAATCTATGGAGGCCCAAAATAGTAACCTATAGGATCTGTATTAGAGCCAGATATCATAGGACACCCTCACAAATCTTGTGAAATCATGCTTTTATGGGCGAAATCTTTTAATGTATTATATCTTTTCATGGGACAAAACTTACGATATGACACTTTGACACACTGTAAAGTAGTCAGTGTATATCCTGTACAACAATGTAAATTTGGTGTGCCCTCATAATAACTCAACATACAGCCATCAATGTCTAAACCACGGACAACAAGGGTAAGTACATTCCTAAGTGAAAATGGACAAATTGTGCTCATGGTCGACCATGGCAAGACCTGTTCTGAGTGGAATCTGTCTTGTTAAACCACTGTATGGTCTTGGTACTATGCTGCATCTCAGCTTCAGGGTGTTGGCAATCTTCTTATAGCCTAGGCCATCTTTATGTAGAGCAATCATTCTTTTTTTTCAGATCCTCGGAGGGTTCTTTGCCATGAGGTGCCATGTTGAAATTCCAGTTGCCAGTATGAGAGAGCAATTACACCAAATTAAACACACCTGTTCCCCATTTACACTTGAGAACTTGTATCACTAATGAGTCATATGACACTGTGAAGGGAAAATGGCAATTTGGGCACAATTTGTCCATTTTCACTTAGGGGTGTACTCACTTTTGTTGCCAGCAGTTTAGACATTGAAGGCACACCAAATTTACACTGTTATACAAGTTGTACATTGACTATGTTACATTGCATGAAAGTGTCCTATCTTCAGCCTTGTCCCATGAAAAGATATAATACAATATTTAAAAAAATGTGAAGGGTTTACTCCCTTTTGTGATATTATCTATATTTATCCACCTTACAATATGTAAGGTTTTAATATAAATTAAAATACAGAGGTTAATTAAAAATACGACTATATGATATGGATAGTGCCAGGTTTTAATAATGGTATGATATTGTTGATTCTGCTCATACACAATAATATCTGTAGCTGAGAAGCCATATGCCAGGAGCCTGAGGGACACATGGGGCTCCCAAGCCAGTAGCTGTGGAATACTATCCATACAATACAAATTGTTGATCACATCTCCCACATCTCTGTTATGCAGGGCTTCAGTCATAGGTAACATATGGTCTGACAAAATATTTCATAAAAATGATGAATCGTCTGGTGTGGAGTACAAAGCGTAATGTTTAATCGGTACCTTTTTGTAATGACACCTCCATAATGACTCTGTCATTTGGATTAGAGTTTTCTGATTGTAGTGGACTATGTTCTCTTACTGCACAGGTGCTGGAGCTTTTGGATCGAACCATTTGAGAGTTGCAGGCTTTGATGATATCTGGTGCACTTAGTCCTGTTCGAACTGTGAGAGTGATCACTCCTTTCTTCACTTGCTAAAGGTTACAAAAAACAGTTATATAGTCATCATATTCCATGAGCATTTAATTAATCACAGCAAAAATGAAGTGAACCAAAATCTGTTTTTTTTTGTACTATCCAAGCATACCTCCAAGTATCTCTAAAAGTCTTGTTTTTCCTGTAGTGTGAACAGGGGCCACAATAAATTTTTAATGCAAATACTTAAAGGAACACTCAAGGTATATTGAGTTACATAATAAAAGACATCTTCCTTTAGTTACTTTAGATCCTTTACTTGCTGAAGTTTTCTGTAATGGTTTTCATAGTGTAGCGAGAAGAGTCCGTCTATTGGGCAAACGTTGTCACCTAGCTAACAATTCTGCTACACTTACTACTTGGTTACGCCATCAAGGCTATTACAAATGTGGCCATAACAAATGTATCTGCTGCTAACACATATTATAATCCTCTACTTTTTCATCCCATAAAACAGGTCGTACTTTTAACATTAACCATTAACTGTAATAATCGCTATGTTACATATATGGTGTCTTGTCTTGCCTGCAATGTCCAATATGTTGGCTGTACTACATGCCAGTTAAAAATTAGAATTAGGCAACATTTTTCGGATATATTACATCCTGATTCCCATAATATTTCAGCTATATCACAACACTGTATACAGCAACATGCAGGCAATACAGACACATTTCAAATACAAGGCATAGAAAGGGTTAAATGTACATTGAGAGGTGGAGACCATAGGAAAAAGTTTTTGAATCGAGAGTCCTATTGGATGTGTTCTTTAAATGCTAGAACTCCTTATGACCTCCACAATACAGATGACCTTATTTTACAATATTCATATCATGTATTGGTCTATGCTTGCTTTCTCTCTTTTGACTATTTGTGTATCTACTGAATCAATGTTGCACTTGTGTTAGTGACGTGATTGATTGTTCATACTATTTAAACACGTGTGATGCCTGATTTTAATTATGCTACGAATAAGGGCTTGAGAATATGGCTTGAAAAAAGCGTCAGTTTCTTGTCCTGTTTGTTCTGTTTTTACTGAGCTTCAAATAAACTAAGTTTTTATTACATTTTTAGATCACTGGACATTGTTTCTACATTCTGAATTGCACAGAGATTCCTGTGGACCATGCAATCTACTTCTATTTGTCACGAACGGTGCCGCAGCCCGTGGGGCAGGCTGCGGGCGCGTCCGTCCGACCACTCCTCTCCCAGTCCCGGGGGCGAGTGGCGCCGTTTTCCGGGTGCCGGACCATGGGCGCACTCGTCCCCGGAGTCTATTCACTCACCCGTCCACGTTCCTGGCTCCCTGCGCCCGTGTCGGCTGATGCGCGCATCCCCGCTCTTTAGGGCGCGTGCGCACTGGCTTCTGCAAATTTAAAGTGCCAGCGTGCCGGTAATTGGCTGTACCAGCCGCTGACCCTATTTAGGGGCTCCTCCTCCGGCAGCTCTCCACCGGATCTTTAGTGCTCATTGCCTACTGAGAAAGCGTACCTGAAGCCTCGTTCTGATTACCGTGTACCGTACCATTTGCCTCCATCCCTCGACCACGAATCTTGCCGCCTGCCCTGACCTTCCTGCCTGTCCACGACCACGAACCTTGCCCCCTGCCCTGACCAACCTGCCAGTCCCCAACTACGAGCCTGCTTTCCGATTTGGTACCACGTTACACCTCGGCTGCCTCCGCAAGCAAGTCACGTCAGGGGTAGCGACCTGGTAGCCTCCCACCGCAGCAAGGCCATCCCGCTTTGTGGCGGGCTCTGGTGAAAACAGGGACCTACTTATATTCAGCTCCCTGGCATGGCTTATGCCATCGCTTGCAGTGGTCCAGAGGATCCACCACCTCCAACCGTGTCAGTAAGATCCGGCCATGGATCCCGCCAAGGTGCCGTTGCCCAGTGTGACGGATCTAACCAGCGTTGTTGCCCAGCAGGCTCAGCAGCTGACACAACAGACGCAACAGCTGGGTCAACTATCCACGATGATGCAGCAACTCGTCGCCGCCCAGAGGCAACCTCATTCCGTAGCTGCTTCCACTCCGGCAATTCCGTTGGGTCCCAAGCTTCGTTTGTCGCTGCCAGCCAAGTTCGACGGAGATCCTAAGCTCTGCAGGGGGTTCCTCACCCAGTGCACCATGCACATCGAGTTAATGATGGACCAATTCCTGTCCAAACATTCGATGGGGGCGTTGGTGATTAGTCTACTCTCCGGTAAGGCCCTGGCATGGGCTACCCCTCTCTGGGACAGGAGCGATCCAGTGACGGCGGATCTACAGGCCTTCCTTAAGGAATTCCGCAGTGTGTTTGAGAAACCTGCGCGAGCATCCTCCGCTGAAACCGCCCTCCTAAACTTGCACCAGGGGGATTCTTCGGTGGGAGACTACGCAGTACAGTTCCACACCTTAGCCTCTGAACTGTCTTGGAATGAGGCTGCCCTATGTACCACCTTTAAGAAAGGCCTCTCCGGTAGGGTTAAGGATCGTTGGCTGCAAGGGATATCCCGTCTTCCCTCAGCGAGTTAATCCGGCTGGCCACCCGCATTGATGTGCGCTATGCTGAAAGGCAAGAGAAGCTTCGGCAAGAACGTGAGACAGCCCGACCATGTCCGTTCCCTCACCTGGCCCCAGTGTTCTAGAGGCCTATGCAATCATCACCCATACCCGGTGAGGAGCCTATGCAGGGCGAGCGGGTGCAACCTTCTGAGCAAGAATTTGCTCGACGACGATTGTAGAATCTGTGCCTCTACTGTGGCAGCTCAGGGCATTTCCGGAGGAATTGTCCTCAATGTTCCAAGCGTCCGGAAAACACCCGCACCAAGGTTCCGTGGGAGAGGCGGCCCTAGGTGCAAGTTGCTCCTCTCCACGTCTCACGACGCCGGTCCAAGTCGTGACTGACTCAGGACTTTCGTTCCAGGTCCCAGCCTTTTTGGAGTCGGGCTCAGCCGGGAACTTTATCCACCATTCCTTGGTGTTGCAATACCACCTACGTCTGGAAAAGTCCTTGGTCATCTCTTCGGTCAGCGGAGAACTTTTAAGTGATACCGTATAGTTTGTCACCCGGCCATTGACTCTCCGTGTAGGAGTCCTGCATAAGGAGAAGATCACTTTCTTCGTGTTGCCCCGCTCCTCTTCAGTAGATCTTCTAGGCCTTCCGTGGCTGCGGCTCCACTCCCCTACTCTGGATTGGATGTCTGGAGAGGTAACCCGCTGGGGGCCTAGCTGCTTGAGTCGTTGTTTGGTGGCACCTCGCCCAGAGCTTCCCAGCTCTCGTTCGACGCCCCGCGAGCCGCTGCCCTGCCTACCGGCTGATTATCAGGAGTTCTCCGATGTTTTCTTGGAGAAAAAGGCGGAGATCCTTCCTCCTCATCGGCCATATATCTGCCCGATTGACCTACTGCCCGGTACCAGTCCTCCCCCGGGGCAGAGTCTACCATTTGTCCGTTCCTGAGACCCAAGCCATGTCGGATTACGTCCGTGAAAACCTCCAGAAGGGGTTTATTCGTAAATCCTCCTCTCCCGTGGGTGTGGGATTTTTCTTCGTAGAAAAGAAGGACGGTTCCTTACGGCCCTGCATCGACTACTGGGATCTTAATAAGATCACAGTAAAGAATCATTACCCGTTACCACTGATCACAGAACTCTTTGATCGCCTGCGGGGGGGGTGAAGATCTTTTCCAAGTTGGATCTGAGGGGGGCCTACAATCTGGTCTATATCCGAAAAGGAGATGAATGGAAAACGGCGCTTAACATAAGGGATGGACACTTTGAATACCTGGTCATGCCCTTTGGGCTGTGCAATGCCCCAGCCGTCTTCCAGGAGTTTGTAAATTATATTTTCAGGGATCTCCTTTACAACTGTGTCGTTGTTTACCTGGACTACATCTTAGTATACTCGCCCAACCTGGAGACTCACCAAGTTCATGTCCGCCAAGTGTTGAGACGCTTTCTATCCAATCACCTGTACGCCAAGCTGGGGAAATGCCTCTTTCACCAGTCGAGTCTACCATTACTGGGCTACGTTATCTCTGATAAAGGCTTACGAATGGACCCAGCGAAGCTGTCTGCTGTCCTGCAATGGCCACACCCAGTTGGCCTTCAGGCGATACAACGTTTTTTAGGCTTCTGTAACTACTATCGGCAGTTCATCCCGCACTTCTCCATGCTGGTGGCTCTTATCTTGGCCCTCACTAAGAAAAACTCCAACCCCAGGAGTTTGCCACCCGAAGCTGAGGGAGCGTACCCAAAGTTGAAAAACGCTTTTGCCTCTGCATTTATCCTGGCTCGACCGGACCCCACGAAGCCTTTTTCGCTAGAGGTGGATTCCTCTTCTGTCGGGGTTGGAGCTGTCCTCACGCAAAAGGGGCCTACGGGCAAAATGGTCACTTGTGGGTTCTACTCCAAGACGTTCTCACCGGCGGAGAGGAATTATACTATTGGGGATCGGGAGCTACTGGCCATTAAACTGGCGTTAGAAGAATGGCGGTATCTGCTGGAAGGTGCCAGGCATCCCATCTGTATCTATTCGGACCATAAAAACCTTCAATATCTCCAGTCTGCCCAACGACTTAATCCTCGCCAGGCCAGGTGGTCTCTATTCTTTTCCCGATTTAATTTCCAGATCCACTTCCATCCCGCGGAAAAGAATGTCAAGGCTGATGCTCTTTCGCTTGCAGCTGACGTGATCGGCGAAGAAGTGGCCCCAGTACACATTAAACCCCCTGAGCGCCTTGTCTCCGCAGCTCCTGTTGACCTCCGGAACGTCCCGCCAGGAAGAACATACGTGGGTCCCACGCTCTGAAAAAAAGTCTTGAAGTGGGGACATTGTTCTTTGATGGCCGGACTTCCTGGGGCCCGTAAGAATTGCCTTCGTATCTCCCACTTCAACTGATGGCTGGATCTCGCCAGGGATGTCAGGGAGTTCATTGTCCTGCATCACCTGTGCCCACAATAAGACGTCTCGCCACAAACCGGCGGGACTTCTTCATCCCCTGCCAATCTCTACCAGTCCCTGGTCACACGTGACAATGGACTTCATAACCGACCTCCCCCCCTCTTCTGGTAACACCGTCAGCTGGGTGGTTACTGATCGGTTTTCGAAGATGGCGCATTTTGTCTCGCTGCCAGGCCTACCCTCTGCCCCACGCCTGGCTAACCTATTTTTTCACCACATTTTTCGTTTACACGGGTTGCCCCTGCAAATCGTCTCAGATCGGGGGGTCCAATTAGTTTCTAAATTCTGGCGGGCCCTTTGCTCCCAACTTCAGGTTAAACTCGACTTCTCCTCGGCTTACCACCCCCAGACGAATGGTCAGGTAGAGAGGGTCAACTAGGTCCTGGGAAATTATTTGCACCACTTTGTCTCGGCTCGTCAGGATGACTGGTCTGACTTGCTGTCATGGGCAGAATTCTCGTACAATTCTCTAGATTCTGAGTCCGCGGGTGCCTCTCCCTTCTACATTGTGTACGGTAGGCACCCCCACCCACCTCTCCCGTTAGCATCCCTGTCTGAGGTTCCAGCAGCAGATACGTTGGTCCAAGATATCAAGGTCGTTTGGGCCCTAACTCGGCAGTCGCTGCTTCAAGCTTCGGCACGCATGAAGACTCAGGCAGATAAGCGTAGGAGTTCCCCTCCAGTTTTTTCCCCGGGTGATAAGGTGTGGTTATCGGCCAAATATGTCCGCCTTAAAATGCCGAGTTATAAATTGGGACCCCGTTACGTGAGTCCATTCGAAGTGCTTAAACGCATAAACCCGGTGGCCTATAAACTCCGGCTCCCGCCTTCCATGCACATCCCAAACTCCTTTCATGTTTCCCTTCTCAAACCTCTGGTTCTGAACCATTTTTCTCGTAAGGCAGTCCCTCCTTCTCCTGTAGCGGATGCCACTAACGATTTTTTTGGTGAAAGAGATCCTTGATATGAGGGTCTCTAAAGGGAAACGATATTTTCTTATCGATTGGAAGGGGTTTGGCCCCGAGGAGAGGTCATGGGAGCCGGAAGATAATATTCTGGATCGGGGGTTAGTACAGAGGTTCCTCCAGGCTAGAAAGAAGGGGAGACCTAAGGGAGAGAGTACTGTAACGAACGGCGCCGCAGCCCGTGGGGCAGGCTGTGGGTGCATCCGTCTGACCACTCCTCTCCCGGTGCCGGGGGCGAGTGGCGCTGCGGTCGGGGTGCTGGACTGTGGGCGCACTCGTCCCCTGGAGTCTAATCACTCACCCGTCCACGTTCCTGGCTCTAGGGCGCACGCGCGCCGGCTTCTGCATATTTACAGGGCCACCGCGCCGGTAATTGGCTGTACCAGCCTCTGACCCTATTTAGGGGCTCCTCCTCCGGCAGCTCTCCGCTGGATATTTAGTGCTCATTGCCTACTGAGAAAGCGTACCTGAAGCCTCGTTCTGATTACAGTATACCGTACCATTTGCCTCCGTCCCTCGACCACGAATCTTGCCACCTGCCCTAACCTTCCTGCCTGTCCACGACCACGAACCATTGCCGTCTGCCCTGACTTAACTACCTGCACCCGACTACGAGCCTGCTTTCCGATTTTGTACCACGTTACACCTCGGCTGTCTCCACAAGCAAGTCACGTCAGGGGTAGCGACCTGGTAGACTCCCGCCACAGCAAATCCATCCCGCTTTGCGGAGGGCTCTGGTGAAAACTGGGACCTACTTAGATTCCGCTCCAAGGCGTGGCTTACGCCATCACTTGCGGTGGTCCAGAGGATCCACCACCTCCAACCGTGACACTATTATGGGTGAGCTGGTTATTTCTTTCTATGTGATAGATCCCAAGTAGCATGAATAATATTATGCCACTACCCACATAATTCAGGGAAATATTGCAACAATTCCACTAAGCCCCTACATTTTTGTCTGTTCAATCTTGTGTTTTCTATGTTTCCTTTGATATGTCGGTACAATACCTTTCCAGAGTGCATCTGCAATGAATGAGGGTGTTCAGTTACAAATAGTATTTCTTACCTTAAATTTCTGAAGTGCATCATTATGTGTTAGGCCGTACATTGACTCTCCATTGAGTTCCAGAATTTCATCCCCTGCAATAAAACACTTTGGAAAGTTAATTACGCACAGACCCATCAGCAAGATTTTCCTATGTCATAACACAGCTAAAAGTAATAAGCTCTGTTAAAGTCAGCTACTTATGTCCCATTTACACTGATTATATTAGTTTAGAAGACAATTTATTCCATGTCAGTGGCTGCATTTTTATAGGTAATTTATACTTCATTTTTCCATTCATCTTCCACCATAAGAAGGTAATTAAGCTTTGTACATTTTATAGTCACGATCGCTGCTCAGACTGCATACTTAATGAATGATTCATCATATTGTTTTATTACAATATGGGGCAACATTTCATTTTGGCCTTATTTAGTACAAGTGTATGAAGCCCAGATATGAATATAGGCTTGTACATGCCATTATTTTTTCTGTAACAAACATTTTAAGTCAATGATGAATAATAATTCCAATTATTAATGATTTTATAAAATTATGTTTTAATAGTAGGAAACTAATGGCCTCATATATGAAAACTGTCTCGGTCTAAGACTTTCTTTGTTACCCCTAGCAACCAATCAGAGCTCCCCTTTCATTTCATATAGTGCCCTGAAAAAATGAAAGGGGAGCTCTGATTGGTTGTTGTGGGCAAGAAAGAAAGTCTTAGACCTGGACAGTTTTTTGATACATGACCCCCTAATTGTGTTACACACTGTGGAGACATTTACCTTCCTGTAGCCGGCCATCATCTGCAGCAGCTCCATCCGGCAATATTGTCTTCACATAGATGCCAACTGGTCCATAGATGCTGTCCTTCCCTCCAACAATACTGAAACCAAGTCCCTGGCCAACAACAATAGATGTAACTTAATTAAACTCTTTAGCTTTTAGAACCTTTAGGCTATGTTCACACAAGGAAGCTGAGTGGACAAGACTGGCGGGGACAAGAGAAGTGTTGCTACTGGAGTGCCAGGGGAGGTGAGTATAGGGGGGGGGAAGGATTCATTTAACATGATCAGCTGTTTTCTGCTGGAAAGTAGCTACAACATTTCCATGATTTGGAGCAGATTTGTCCATCTGGATTTCTTACATTTTTGTAGAATTGCTGCAGAATTTTTCTGAAGATGTTCCTATGTGTGAACATACCTTTAGAGTATGCTATGAAGTGCAGGCAGTAATTCCACAATATTCTGCTCTTTTTCACGATTTATTAAAGCACTGATAAATGTTATAGTCGGCATAAATTAGACCCTTCTCTTTTATTAGGTTGACATATTGAAGCAGACCATGCAGCCATACCTCCCAATTGTTCCTTTTTTGGAGCAACAGTCCCTACTTTTGCCCAATTCCCTCTGCCTCTTAAATGTTACTCTTTTTGACATGAAAAATAGATTTGCATTGTAAGACTATCTTCACACGGGGTAATTTTGGTGCGCATTTTGCCACATATTTACGCTCTAATATGGGCGAGATGCACATTAATCCTTTAGTTCTCCATAGAAATATGGATTACGCCTCTTCTTCCCGCTCGTACAATACGATCGTATTGTACTCGCAGGGAGATAAGTGACATGTCATTTACTTGCGGTGAATAAGTGCCGGATAAATGCATGTCTATGGGGCCGGCGGGTTGCCACCCCCCTGTGCCGCGGTTATTAGCGCGAGTTCCTGAACCACACGCAGGGCCGGGACGACGGGTAGGCCAAGGTAGGCGACCGCCTAGGGCGCCTACCTCTGCCTATCCCTAAGGGGCGCAGGCAGGGCCCCGACCCCTCGCCGGGCCCCCGGGCCGCTGCCATGGGCCTGAAGCGCCGGGGGCTTCTGTGACCGCTTCTGCGTAGCAGTGAGCGAGCGCTCCCTGCTCCGCAGACTGTTGTCGGGCCCGCTCCCCGGAGGATAGCTGGATCCCCCGGTGACCGCGGGGCCGACACAGGGGGCCGCCGGGTTTCCTCATGCGCTGAGGACCCGCCGCTGGCTCCGTGCGGCGCTCAGCTGGCAGCGTCGCGATAAAGTGATGTCATAAACGACGCGGGCCTCTCCTCGGGCCCCAAAAGCGTGTCACGGCGTGCGCCCGAGGAGCTGCCGGAGGAGCGTCCCGGCCTGGAGGCGGGGCCCGAAGGGGAGCGCGCGCCCGGGCAGCAGGTAAGTATGAATGTTGTTGTTTTTACCTGCCTGTAGCCCCTATAAGCCCCCCCGTGTGGCCCCTTACGCCTGCCTGTAGCCCTATATGCCTGCCTGTGGCCCCTATAAGCCTGCCTGTAGCCCTATAACCCTGCCTGTAGCCCTATAAGCTGCCTGTGGCCCCCATATGCCTGCCTGTGGCCCTATAAGCCTGCTGTAGCCCCCTATAACCCTGCCTGTGGCCCATACGGCCGGGCCTGTGACCCCCATAACCCTTCCTGTGGCCCTATAAGCCTGCCTGGGGCCTATACGCCTGCCGGGAGCCCCTATAAGCCTGCCTGTAGCCCCTATAAGCCTGCCTGGAGCCCCCATATGCCTGCATGTGGCCACCCATATCCCATGCTGTGGTCCTATAAGCCTACCTGTATCCCCTATAAGCCTGCCTGTGGCCCTATAAGCCTGCCGGTGGCCCCTATCTCACTGCCTGTGGCCCCATACGCCTGCCTGTAGCCCTATAACCCTGCCTGTAGCCCCTAAGCCTCCCTGTGGCCCCCATAAGCCTGCCTGTGACCCCCATATTGCCTCCCTGGGGCCCCCCAAAATATGCCTGCCTGTAGCCCCAATAAGCCTGCCTGTGGCCCCCATATGCCTCCTGTAGGCCCTATAAGTCTGCCTGTAGCCCCTAGCTATATACATGCCTGAGCCCCTATAGCTATATACCTGCCTGTGTGCCCCTATATACCTGCCTGAGCCCCTATAGCTATATAACCTGCCTGAGTGTGACCCAATTCTTATACCTACCTGAGAGTGACCCTTTATCTATATACCTGTCTAACTGAGGGGACCTATATACCTATAATTAAGGAGTTGCTGGAAAAAGTGAGGATTCTAAAATATTTGTGTCAAAACTGCAGGGACGGTATTGGCCGGGGGGCAATCAGCATGAAGGTGTGGACCGGATGGAGAAGAAAATGGAACGACGCTGAAACAGAAAAGACGTCTCCTGTGAGTCACTAAATGTAACTGCAGTGTAATCACTTAGATTTCTGCAGAGCGTCTACATACAACTAGTATCTACCCCTATCTGGTTTACTGTATGCGGTGGTATAAAGTAATCAGAGCCTGTGTACAGCTGTAGTCACATGTGGGGTTGTGTTTTGGGCAGGGTCTGGCCAGGATTATTTGATCGTTAGGTAGGAATAGTTTTGGGTCTTGGTTTTGTAGGAGTATTTTTAGTAACAATCATTCGTCTGGTAGATTTGTCCATGTATCGGTGGATTATTCCCGGGGACTGTAATTTAGGGGTATTCACTGTCATACGGAGGGGAGCGATTTTGAAAAAGCAAATTTGTCAGGGCTGATTTCCATTGTGCAGTGACTGCTGAGGAGATGGAAGGGAGCTATGTGGGATACGCATAAAATTAGTGACAGGACCTGGGGCAGGGGTGAGAGGGAATTGGGGTGGGGGGGGCATTTTTGGGGGAAACGAGAGAGGGGGCGCCATTGGCTGTACTCGCCTAGGCACCAAAAAGCCTTTTTCCCGCCCTGACCACACGTACATCACACAAAACACACGCGCCGCAGTACATCATGTGAACATACCCTAACATTTAGTTGATGTATCCAGAAAGTGTCTTTCTAGTTCCTATATTAGAACCAAAATGGTATTGTATTTATTGATGACACCCAGATGTTAAAATATTTCTATATCTAGATAATTTTGTGCTGTTTGTAAGTTAAAGTTAGTCAAGCATGTAGACATGCTGAAAAGACTGAATCTATCGCAACACACCATAACTGGTCCTCTTTGACCATCCAAAAAGTTGTCAGGCATGCATGTGATTGCTATGTGGAGCTTGGAGAGAGGAAGCCCGAACCCTGGGTAGTCTCTTACCCTTCGTCACTGGGTGAAGAGAACTAGTATAGGACTTATTTTCTTAAATGGACTAAATTGGTAGAAACAAGGCAGTAGGGAATTATACAAATGGCCAAATGGCAAAACTGTTTTTTGTTATCATTGCTGTGGACCACCTCTCTTTTATGTACACTACTTTCCATTGAAATCTCCCCAATGTACAACATCTATGCATTTATGTTTAATACATCTATTCAGCTTTACAAATACATGATATATTATTCACATTATAAATAGCACTTTCCAGACACCTCTCTGACAAGCAAAAATGGCAGAAGTGAAACGGTCTGTTAGTTCTATTAAATAATAACAAGAATCAGCTCACCTTGCCTTGGCCCTTCATTAAGATAATATTGGAAATGACAGAAGCATGTGAGGAGCTTCTCATGTTCATTAATTGTGCTGAACTCAGAGACCTTGACGAACGGGAAACACCCTGTAAGTATGGAGGATTTAACAAGGTATTATTCATGTAACTTGTACAAGGTCACTATGTTAATGGGATGCACAATGAAAATAGATCTAATTTTCTGTAGGTTTGATCTACTGTATAGTGCAAGTGTGAAATTCACATGAACGGTGAAAGGTTCTTAGAGGTCTATAAAATTTACCATTAAATTTCCTTATAAAATTTTACCTATATGAACAGTATAAAACAGTGATCAATAGGTCATGTACTTATCGGTGGACTTCTTTGTGTATCATTATGCTAGGTCTTTACAGGATATTGAGTTTCTTACCTGAACAGCCCCTGTAGGACAGTCAAATTGCTGAGACAAAGACTTTCTGTTGCTGCACAAGTTTGCTGATTGCCTCTCTATATACATTGATGGTTTCTTTGTTGCAGAAGGGTCAATTTCACCAATCCAATATGGGTTCACACCTAATAGATATGAGAAAATTCTCACAAACATAACAGACACAACTGCTGTGTTTTTTTCTGAAGACATCGCAATAATGGTAAAAACTCTTCATGGATGAACTACTGTATATTTTGCTTTTCTGAATACAATTGATCATGTTAACTTTCAAGAATAAGCATGCTGACTTTTTATATTATTGCAGAGACCAACATGAGAAACTTTAGTAGTCCAGGAATGAATGGACAGCTTTTTCATCACAGTTCCATTTTATACTGAATGTAGCAGGTAATTATGCCCCAGACCCAGTAGCAATTGTGGCCTACATCAGATACATATGATCAGATAATAACAGGCTTCTATTCTGCAGACGTATACCAAAAGATGTATCATTTTTGTATCCTTTTGGCAGGTTTACATTTGTAGATTTTTTTGGCTACGATTATTGGAAGATAAATGTATGGGCATATATTTGCCTCAATCGGAAGAAAAAGACAAAGTAAACTGAATTCCCTCTGTCTCTCTTTGCCTCTGAAATGTTACTCTTTTTGACATGAAAAATAGATCTGCATTGTAAGGCTATCTTCACATGGGGTAACTTTGGCACGCCAGGTGTTTTGGGAGTCACGCTGATCAGCGCGTACTGCCGTTACACGAGGGGGCCAGTAGCCCGCCGGCCCCATAGACATGCATTACTCGTGGCATGTATTCACCGCAAGTAATTAACACGTCAATTATCTCCCCGCTTGTACAATACGATTGCATTGTATGAGCGGGGAGAGGAGGCGTAATCCATTGTTCTCTATGAGAGATATGGATTACCATAATTATGGGGCGCATATTTCCTACGTATTAAGCGCATTACGACACAAAATACGTGGCGAAATGCGCCCCAAAATAAGCCGTGTGAACATACCCTAATATGGGCATGTATTTTAACATAAAACTGTATGCAAACTTATACTTCTTTTTGTGGATACAGGAGGTGGAGATTTCATATGTGCTGCCTGTGCAGCTGCACATAGTCCTAATAGATAAGGGTGCATATTGCTACCATAAAAGTAGTCAGCAGCATCCTACTGCCAACAAATTCTATGTAGGGGACTAAGATAATTTACTTCATTGCTTACAATTACAGGTGGATAGTAAGAGAGACCATGAGTACCAAGAAACAGTAGGATGGTGAACCATGGAATACTGAAGGTCTACTATTCCTTGGCATGGGTGCTAGGCTGTCTATGGTTGTCGTCTTGAAGGACAAGGTGCCAGCATCAGCATAGGCCCAGGAAGAGCATGACACTGGAGTAGGTGTTAAGGTTGTGGCACAAAAGCACTATGTTGCCATACTAGTAGTAGGGAGTAAATGGAAACTATTTGGTATACGGTAGTATTTTGGCACCAGAAAGAGAAAATGTTTGCGATGAATCCAACTAAAGTGCCTGGATTACCTGCTATGGCCTGCAGGAGAGAGAAGGCCTTGGCTTTGTGGTGAAGGAGGAGATGTCCCATGTATTGTTGTGCTTCAGGGAGGCTTTATTTATGGAGGACACAAGCTCTGGAAGGGACTATGAGGGCTCAGTATATCCTAGGAAGACTTAAGTCTGAGGAGACTCTAGAAGGTCTCTCTAGGTTTGAGGAAGATGGCAGCCCCATGATCTGTATAGTGGGGCTCTGAAAACAAGTGGGTAGGACAGAAAAAATTTGGATTAGTCAATTTTCCGGGGAAAAAAAAAATATGATTAGAAAAGGGAACCCCTTCCGAGTACAGAAAAGGTTTTAACTGAAAGCCCCAGGTGAAGTTAACTTAGGGAAAGGGAGGTCTTTTGGGGTTTTTAAAACATTCCCTGTTTTTTTTTTTTAAAGCGGGTGATTGGAAGTATTTCCCAATACCATGCATGTATTTAAATTTTTTTGGGAAACAAAGATCCCCAAAAAACTTTCCCAGGCCCTCCCAAAAGTAGAGGGGCCGGTGCAACTCCAAAGGGTGCCCCTACTAGGTACGCAAGTTAACTCCCCCAAGGGCCCTAACAGCGGTACTGGGGGAAATGGAAAACCCTTTTTGGTTGAAACCCCCATTAAATTTAAAAATTATTTGGAGAAATTCCCCTTTCCCCTTTCCCTTGTGAAAAAACTTCTCAAAAAGGGGGAAAAACCCTTCAAGCTGGAAAAGGTAACATTCAAGAGTTTTACTGCAAAAAATTGAAGAAAGCCCTTTTCTAAGTTTTTTAGAAAACCTTTAAAGCTTTAAAACTGATTTAAGGCTGCTTGCCATCCCCCCAAAAAAACATCCTGGGCGAGGGGCCATTTACCCTTTTAGGCTTTTTTCACACGGCTTTTTTTGCGGGGCGAAATTTACCCCCCCGAAATTTTGCCTTTTGTGGGGGGGGCGGGAGGGGAGGGGGCCGGAACCAAACCCCCCCCCTTTAACTTTAAACCCCCAGGGGGCGCATATACCCACAAATTTAATTCACTTTGTAAATTTTCCCCCCCGCGGCGGATTCGCCGACCCAGGAGAGGAAAAAGGGGTAATCCATATTTCTATGAAAACTGTGGATTATCGTAATGCTGGGAGGGATTCCAGCTTTTAATTCCCCGACTACGACCGTAAATTAGGGAATGAAATACGCCCAAATTTTTAAAACCCTTTTGTGAACATAGCCTTAAGGGTGTTCAGGAATGTCGTGCAGGGGTTTGGGAAAGCTGTGCACAAAAAGTACCTGCACATTGGAAATTTTCAAAGTCAGTGTTAGCCAGTTGCCACTGAAAAAGGCAGCTTATTCGGCCCCTGCCTTCAGGGTTTCCCTGTTTATCCCAGATCAAGGGTTGATGTTTACACAGAGGAGGGCAGGAAGCCCTCTCAGCTTTCTGCTCCCGGCCCAGTATTTAAACAATGCTCGGGAAGAAATTAAAAGGGGGCAAATTTTCCCCTTATTCCCCCTTTTAAAATGGATTAATACATCAGTTTCCAGGAAAAAAAATTTAAAAAAGGGCCCCCAGAGGTGAGTTTTAAAAAAAAATTTAATAGAAAAAAAACCCCCAAACCACACAAAAAAAAAAATTTTATAAAAAAAAAAAAAAACCCGGGCCCCAAATCGTAATTTTTGGCCCCCTGGCCCGCAAAAATTTTTTAAAAAAGAAAAGTACGGGAATTTTATTTTAGTACCAAATTTGCTTTTTAAAAATGTGAAAAAACATATTAAATTTTTCCCAAATTACACCATGAAATTATTTTATATTTTTTTACATAAATATTTTATTTTTTTTAAGTATATATATATATATATAAATAAAATATATTATTATATATAAAAAAATGTGGGGTTGTGGGGTGTGTGTAATTCCAATTTCAATAAAATTTTCCAATAACCAAATCACAAAAATACCCCCAGAGAGGAATGGTTAAAAAAAAAAGTAAATTGGGGCTCATTTTCCCCCATTTTGCGAGAAGCCAGGGGGAGCCCACTGGAGCTCGGGGGCGGTGCGTAACGGGCAGCAGTGGAAAGGGGGGTTTTCTAAAAAATTTTTTGGCTTTCAAGCAATTCAAAAAATTTTTTGAAGTTTTGAGGGAAAATCTCTAAAAAACCCCTTTAAAAATTTTTTTTCCCTCCCTTTTGTATATTTGGGAAAATTGGGCAACATACTTTTCTTTTAAGTTTTTTAGGAGTTATCTCACCATCCCTTTTTTCTTGGGCCCACGGGGGCAATTTTAGACTCACCCCTCCCCCACTTCTTTGGTTGGGGCCCTTGGGTTTTGTTGTAGCATTTTTTTTAAAATATCAGCTTTGTATTCCCGCTCTTCAAATTGAAATGGACCCCACGGGTGTAAATGTAATCTTTAGAGAAGGGCTAAAAAATTTTTAAAATAAAAAAATAAACAATAATCTCCTTTGTTTGTTAGAGATAACACACTCTGTTCTCAAGCTGCTGTCTGTCCTGGTGACGTCATTTATGTGTTTAGCGCATATGCATGGCATTAGACATTATGAAAGGGATCTTTATTAGGGAACACACAAGCAGCCCAAAATTTTCTGCTGTTACTATTGCTGAAAGCCCAGTACAAAGCATAATTCCACCTTTTCAGCTACTTTGCTAACACATTTGATTCAATCTCAAGGAGGAAAACTTCTTCACGTGAGATTTTGTAAATCTTAAAATACCGCCTGGGAGTGGGCACAGCAGGAACAGTTGAGAGTTTAAGAAAGGTTTGAAACTACCTGAAACGAAAGAATATTATGGTACATAGCCCTTTTAAAAAATTTGGTTTATTGGTGGGGGCTCCCGGGGGGTCAAAAGGGGTCTCCACTGCAGCAGAAATTTATTCTTTCCTTGTTGGGTTTTAGGGATTAACCAGTGGGGAGGCTGAACTTGAAATCCTTCACCCACATTTTCCCCACCCTTGGCTGAATTGGATGGACACGTGTCTTTTTTTTTCAATATCCAAAATAGAATATTGAAATATTTAAATGTACTGTAGGATAATGGGTTGCCTTTGGATGCTACACGACGTTTAATACGCATGCACAAATATTACAGAAACCGGGGCCCCCGTGGCCCATCGTACAGTATTTTTTAGTTTTTTTTTTAACCCCAACTTTTTTGTAATCTGTTCTTGAACCAGATGACTATGGTTCAAATTATGTACTGAAAAGGTTATTCTGAAATAGTTCATCTAGTCTTTTCCCTATTGCTTACAGTGGTATTTCCCTTTATTTTGGATTCTTAAAAGTTTATTTACTTTTCAATCAATTTTTGTTTTGTTATAAAAGTCTCACCTGTTATTACATTGCATTTAGTATGATCCCTGAATATTAATTGATGTTTTAGTATTTTACATTTTTCAAAATCTGAAATGCATGAACGATGTAGCTTTATTATATGATGTTAAAGGGAACTCAAATATTATAAATTATTGTTAAAGAACTATTATTAAAGGGAATGTGTCATGTATTTAACATAAGTGTTTCCTTAGTTAGATTTAAAATATATGATACTTAAAGGGGTTGTCTCAAATCAATTAAACTTACCTCGTTTTTTTTCTTTGGTTTCATTTTGAATTCAGTGGCGTGTTTTTCTGGGTTCTGTAGGGTGCAGTTCAAGCCAGGTCTGTAGCTATAGCAAACCCCTGGGCGCTTACATGAAGATTTAACAAGTCTGTACTATAGCGACCTGAAAAGCTGATGCAGCCTACAAGAAGGGATTCTCCGAATGGGTGGGACACTGTTAATGGACGTATATGCAAATGACTGTTTTGCAAGATCTTTAACAAAAAAAATCTGTGTAGTGAGAAAACCCCTTTAATTTGTAGTCTTGAATCTTGTAGCTATTTTTTTGGTTATAAAACCATCTCTGAGAACAGCCATGTTGGAGGCACACTTTGTTTTTCTATTTCCTTTAGAATTATCCTATGATGGTGTACAGTACCTAACCAGAGGACTGCATACCAAACCTCATCTTTGTGCATATTATGCACAAGTTTTTTTTTTCCCACCTTAATTTTTAGGCTTCTAGCAATACAGCTGACATTCATGTGCCCACTCTCTATTTATAAAATCTGACTTCTCAAGTGGTCAATATATAAACTTCAATGTTTAAAGATAGTCAAAAAATTGTTTTTTAAATTACATAAAAAAAATCATTGTATTATAAAGACCTAATCTTCCAAAAACCTTTCCCCCTTTTAACTTAAAAATTTTTATTGAGGGGATTGTTACTAGCACTTTTGGTCCTAATTAACAGGTGTTTGATGTTTCCGTTCTTTCAGACTGTGTGTGGTTCTACAGCAGTGACTAACATTTCACTTGCATTTTACAAGCACAAAAAGTGGGGGGGCTTTAAAAAAAAAACAAAAGGCCCCCAGACCTAAAAGGTTTAAATTTTGTCAGTAAAAA
Organism: Phyllomedusa bahiana; assembly: GCA_025379985.1. Lineage (NCBI taxonomy): Eukaryota > Metazoa > Chordata > Amphibia > Anura > Hylidae > Phyllomedusa > Phyllomedusa bahiana. The sequence continues at coordinate 9,460 of JAODAL010044839.1, read as the reverse complement.
AATTTTAAATAACCTCCTGTGCTGCCGATAAGACACAGCAGAGGGTGACATCACCGTGCTGGCCAGGGCACCGGAGGCGATGTTTAGCCCCACCTGGGGCCTTATTTTAAAAAAAAGAGAAGATAAAAAAGCTCTAACTCGAAAGGAAGCAAAGCAGAAAGAGAATATTCTTTATTTACCTTTGCTTACATGTTTATAGCTAATCTGTGTGGTGAGAATACCCTTTTAATTCCTGGAACACTGAGCTGAAGGAACAGATCTCCTTTTTAGTAATTTTATTATAAAATTCCCAGTAACTACAGGCAAAATACAAAAACAATACTAGTATTGTAGAAGTATTTTTTTATATATTTTATTTAATACTCCATGTGAAAAAATTATATGTATCATCAATTTGAGAGCATAATTTCATGCATTTGGCAGGTATAGCAGATGAAGTGACAATTCAGGCAAATAGCTCTTCTTCAGGCTTATATATGAATTGGAGGAAAAAAAACCTTATTATCAAAATGTGTACTTCCGCAATAGCGGTTATAATAAGTGCACCCATGAATGCTATATGGAAACTAATCTGCCTGCTCAGAGGAATGATGCTGTGTGTTACTACACCTCTATTTACGAAAAAAACTTAAATAACATGCTTTTTAATTCAGTTTTTATTAGAAAATGAAAGAAAACACCATGTTGCATTCGTAAGGGCCCGCCGTAAGGCACAATGGGCTTGCTGTGGCAGGTGACCCCCAGGTCGCTATCTCTTGCGTGACTTGCCTGCGGTGGCGGCCCCGAGGGTAAGCATACAAAAACACTTTGCAGTCTCAAGTGGGGGGTTGGCAGGAAGACAGGGCAAGGGAAGGTTCGTGGTCGAGGGAAGGGGGAGGGGGAATGGTACACAAAAAGGGAAAAAACTCAGCAAATAGGACAAGGCTTTTGGGTCCGGCAAAGACAGGAGGAAGAAGCAGGGTTAACTATGGTCAGCGCCTGGTGAAACAAGTCACCGGAACGCTTGCTCTTTAAATTTTACTGATCTGCTGCGCGTCCCCCTCCTAGGGCGAAAGCACGATGAGGAGCAGGGAGAGGTGAGTAGAATGAACTAGGGTCTGGGCTGTGGGTGCAAAACGCCCAAAAATCGGGTCGCGGTGTTATTCGCAGAACTCGCAGCAGGAGCAATGGGGGTACGGGTGTGCCAGCGACCCAAGGTGTAGGTTGCAGGAGCACCCGTAACAATAAACTAGCCAAGACTAGGTCAATTAAAAACAGAGCAATTTTTTTTTGTTGGGAAAAGTGGGGGGGAGCGCACCAAGAGGGTAACTTTTCAGGTAGGGTTTCCCCCCTGTATTTAGTCGCATTGCCGTGCGATGGGGCCTTTACAGTTTTGATCAAAATGTACATTAAGAACCTCAAATACTCATGTATTAAAAAGTAGCAGAAATGATTTTCTAAAAACCTCCTATGTTCCCTTTGATAATTTTTTAGTGCTTGTACAGTGCTGCTGATATTGTAGTGTGTTTGCATTGCTTTTTGCTGCCACACCAGTGTGCACCTATATTCCTTTTTCTAAAAAATGGAAGTGCTGACAAAACTTTGTGTTAGACTGTTTGCATGGGGGAGTGATGGGTTTCCCCTTTGGTTATGTACCCCGCCCTCCGCAAGGCTTTTTTAATCAGGCAAATTAAATTTTTGGGAAACTTCTGTTTCTCAATGTGGAGGGCTGAACGAAACCCAAAAGAGGGAACGGGAGGTTCCCATCTGTATTGAGGTTGCCCTTTCCGTGGAAGTGGGGTTTTACATGGCACCGGGTTTGCCGCTGTTTTTTCAGACGGTTTTCGGTATTTCAAAAGTCTTTAAAAACCACCGCAAACTTTTTACAGGGGCCCCAAAGGAAAACCCTGAAACAGTCCCGTCGAAAAAACATTTTTTATGTTCATTTTTCCGCCGTTTTCGGACATTTTTAGAAAAAGTAATGGGAAGGGGGAGGGGTTTTTTTCGCTAATCCACAGCACAAAAAAAACGGACAAATACCCGTCGGAATAACCCCCCCGGTAATGCCGTGAAATGGGGGGCCCCCCTTTCAGTTTGAACAAAAAAAGGGGCACTTAGAACCTCAAATTGTCATGTATTCAAAAGTAGCAGAGATCCTTTTTTAAAAACATCCTACGTTCCATGTTTTTTTAAAAGGGGTTTTTAGATTGCTCTATTTTGTATTGTTTTTCCCATTGTTTTTTTAATTGTTAGTTTTGTTTAAAGATGTCACAGTTGGAAGGAAGGAGAGCCTTGCAAGAAGGAACACCATATTTTTTTAAGCAAAAAAACTCCACCTACACAGTTTTGGAAACGGGGTCGGATACAAAAAGGGGTTTTTTTAAATTTTTTAATTTTAAACAGCAGAGTAAAGTTTTGAGTTTAAAAAGGGATTGGGAACCCGCCTTCCAAACCATTATCAAATACCACTTTTTTGTTCCGGTATTTAAAATTCCCAATTTTACAAGTTTTTTTATTTCCCAAACCCCCTTTGGGCCTTTGGCCACCCATTAAAGAAACTTTATGAGATGTTTAAACCCCAATCCAATCAAGGCCTTGTAAAGAATGAATAAAACCGAAATACTTGGGGAAATTTAACAAGCCCAAACGAAAAGGAACCTTCTTTTTGGTATCTTTCAGTGTTTTTCCGGGTTTAAAGCTTAAACTTTTTTAAACGTTTTAAAAAGGGAAGTTTCCTAAAAAGGAAATAAACATTATTTTTTAATGAAAATTTTTTTTCAAAAAAGGGAAAATTACTATCTCTTAGCTTGGTAAATCTGTTAAAATCAATTTTATAGCCCAAAGGGGTTTGAAATCCAAGCCCCGAGGTTTCAGTGGGGGCCTTTTTCCCAAAAACTGGGGAAAAAATTGCGGGCAACCCTTTCCTCGGGTTAAAGAAAACTTTTTGTGTGTGTCCCTTTCAACTCAACAGTTTTCCCTGATTTGAATTGAAAATGTATTAATAACACAAATTTATAATTCATGCTGAAATTTTAATATTTTAGCAATTACAGCAGAAAAAATTTTTAAACATTTTTATAATACTACCTTTAATAAAAGAGGTACTCTCCCCTAAAATATTCTCACCAAAAAAAAAAATAAAGGGCAAAAATTTGTGGCATGAGGGGCTTTGGGGGCCATAGCAAACCTTGTTTTCCCAACATACGGGTTTTTCCTTTGCATTTAAAAATTTCTTTTCAATTTTGGGCTCTCCAGCGTTGGAAAATAAAACCCCCATCTTTCGCAGTTTTTTATAAATTATATCAGGGGGGGCCCTTTAAATGGGAAAATGTATTTTCCCCAAAACCCCGGGAGAGCCAACGGTGCCGCCCCGTCAAAAAAAGCTTATAAGAGGGGAAAAAAAAAGGGAACGTAAAGGACGCAAAGCTGGAGGGGCCCTTGCATGAGAAATTATGGCTGACCCCCCCTTCACTTTGGGGGGGCTCCAAAAAATTTAGTTAAACCCCACAACCTCAGTATACTTTTACTGAGGACAGAGGGCTAGCGGGGGCCCCTTTGAAACGGTCCCCCTGAATTTAAAGCTGAAAACCCAAACCCCCCTGGGAGTTTTTACTTTGGGGAAATTTTTTTAAACCCCCTTCCCGACGGGGGGACATACTTTTAAATGTCGGGCCGGGTGTTTTTCCCTTGAAAAGGGACAAACAGGTACACCCGGCATCATGCGGGGCTCTCAGGCGGGGGCCACACAAAGGCAGCAGTTAACCCCAAGGGGATATTTTTCCCGCGGGCCCTCTTTTTGTGTTGCCACGGACCGGCCCCACTTTGGTCGGATGTTTAAACCCCCAAAAAACCTTCTGTAGGGGTTTCGAAACCCAGCTAAGGGAAAAAACCCAAGGGAGGGAGCTCCCTCTGTCTGCATCTCTGCGATGTGATCGTGTCTGTTGATGCTCTCCCTAACAACCTGGAAGCCTAACAAAGGCTTCCAAGCTATCTGGGGACGTAAATTTACCCCCCCGGCCTTTCCCCCTCAGTGATTGGCAAAAGCAAGGGGCATTATAATTTTCCCCCAAAATTCACTGATCAAGTCCCCTGTTGGGTGAAGTAAAAAAAAATGTGAATAAGTACAAAAAAAATGTCAAAAATAGAAGTAAATCACAAACACAAAAAAAAAAAAAACCCCAACTGCCCCAAAAAAAAACAAAAAAAAGAATAAAGCAAATTTTTGGGTTTCAAAGGTGCTATAAAATTCTACCTATAAATCTGTCCACATGTTTTAAAAAAACCACACGACAAACAAACAAAAAAAAAACATTCACGAAAAAAGCAATTTTTGTTCATCTCATAGTATTTAAAAAATGGGAAAAAAAAAGAAACCCAAAAAATTAATAAAAAACCCCCCAAATGGTACCAAAAAAAAACATAAAGGATCCCCCCCAAAGGGGCTTTAAAAAAGGGCCTTTACACAAGTTTTAATAGGGAAACAAAAAAAAATTTTCCCAAATTAAAAAACTTTTTTTTTACACAATTAAAAAAATTTTTTTTAAAGGGGTTCTCGAAATTAAAAAATATTTATTAAGGTATTCCCTTTAATGTATCGCCCCAATGTAGTAAAACTAACAGGCCCCGTAAAACGCATTTTGGGAAAAGGATAAAAATGAATAAAAAAAACACTACTAGGATTGCAGTATTTTCTTCACCCTGCATTTTAAAAAACGTAATTAAAAGTGAGGAAAAACTCTTGTCCCCTTCAAAAATGATACCAGTAAAAACGTCAACTCATTGTAAGGGTTTATACTTGTGTTGGGGGGTTTGACAGTAGGGGGTTCCAAAGGGAAAACCCCGGGGATTGGAGGGCAAGTCAAAGGGAAAGGAGCGGGGCTGAGGAGAATGGGGGGGGACTTTTTGCCCCAAGGGGGGAAGCGGGGATTTGAAAAGGTTTATTTTAACACGGCTTTTTGCGGCGCGTACAGTACGTGCCGCAATAGCCGTTTTTTTGGGAAAGCAGGGCATGTATTTCCAAAAACACGGGGGGGCGGAAACCCGGGCCCCCTTTGGGACAATTTTTGTCGGGCACGTAGGCCCCCCGAAAAAATTGAAAAGTCATTCCCCCCCCCGGGCTACAATACCATCGTTTTGGGAACGTTTGGGGTAGAGAAACTAATTCATATTTTCTCTATGAAAGTTTTGGAAATTTACCGTAATTGCGGAAACGCATTTTGCCGCATAAAAAGGGCAAAATGGGCAAAAATTACGAGAAAAAAAGACGCCGTGTAAACCCTTCCCCCTTTAATAGTCATTCAGAGTTGGCGTTGGAAAGGGACCAGGAAGCAGCAGGCCATGAATCTGGATGAGGGACAGCCAAACCCCTGGTGGAAAGGAAGGGAAAAGGGGGCTTTTTGGGGCTAGGGGACTTGTAAATAGTTGGGTTTTAAAGCGAAGAAAAAGGGGAGAGGCCAAAAAAAGGGCCCCCCTTCTAAATCGGGTTTATGTTCCGGAAGAAAGGAAACGGTCGGGAAAAATTACAAGGAGTTCAGAGGGGCCTTGGTCGTAGGGAAAGAGCCACTGGGAGGGGTAAGGTAAAAAGCATTGAGGGGGGCACGCATTTTAAGTGTGGTGCTGAAGCTTTTGGGATGCTGGGAAAAGGGCAAAAGGATGTTCTGCAACAGTCGCTGGAAAAACGGAGAAAAAGGCCCTTTGTTCCCCCAAATTTGGTATGAAAGGGTTATTCAAACCCAGTGCAAACTCTGTCCCAAAACCGCACCCCCCCGCAATACAAAAAAAACCCTTTAAGGTTCCTCAAAATTTTAATTTCCACTCGCAAAAAAACCCACTAAAACGGCCAAATTTTTCCCCCTTAAAAAAAAATTTTTTTTTTAAATTGTTAAAAGCAGTAACCCAGTTTTTGCTGAAATTTTTGTTTCGACATCCCGAGTAAAGCTAGATTTTTTTTAAAATTTTGAATTTTTTACCTTTTTAAACAAAAAAAAAAACATGATTTAAGACTAAATTTTCTTAAACCCGCCTTCCAAAAAAACAAATTTAAAAGCAAATCAAACCTCATATGAACCTTATAAGGGAAAATGTTTTATGAAAAAAATTTAGGGGGGAGGGGGGGGGGCAAAAAAAATAAAATATGGGCCGACTTCGGGAAGGGTTTCACCTGTTTCTGGTATTTTGGGGGGCTTTGAAAAATGCAACATGGCACCCCCCAAAAAACGTTTTTAAAAAAAAACCAAAATACCCGTTTCCTTCTTTGTATTCCCAGCCATGGGGCCAAACAGCAGTTTCCCCCCAAAAAAAAGGGGTATTGCCAAAGGATGCCTTGTAAAAATGAAACATTTTCAGCAAAAATTGCAGATTGTTGGAAAACCTTTTTTTTCATTTTCAAAGCCTAACGATGAAATTCTTTTTTTAAACACCCATGGGGTTGATATACTCACTGCACCCCTGGATATATTCCTTAAAGAGTGTAGTTTTCAATATGGGGTCTTTTATTAAATTTGAGCCCCTTAGGGAGTCCACACACCTGTAATGGCACCTAAAGAAAATCATAATGAAAATGAGACTCCAAAATCCAGTAAGTGCTATTACTACTCTGAGTCTTGTGGTTGAGCTAAATAGCTCACTAGGGCCACATATAGGATATCTTTAAAAATGGCAGAATTAGGTAAATGTATGTTAAGTTGCATTTCCCCGGTCACATCTACCATGTTCCTTTGAATAATGGAAAAAAAAATTAAAATCTGCAAAAAAAAGTCAAATTTTGAAATTTGTCCTCCATTTTGTTTTAGTTTCTGTGAAACATCTAATGGGTTAATAAATTTCCTAAACACTGTTTTAAGACCTTTAAGGGTTGTAGTGACTTAAATGGAGTCATATATGGGGTTATGTAACATAGAGGCCCATCAAAGCCACATCAGAACTGGACTAATCCCTAAAAAAAATCAATGTTGCAAATTTTCCTGAAAATGTGAAAAATTACTACAAAATGTCTAAGCCCTCTAATGTCATAAAAAAAAATAAAAATAAAAAGACATTTAAAAAATTATGCCAATGTACAGTAGACATGTAATAAATGCTTATTATAAACTATTTTGTGTGGATTTGTGTGCATCTGTTTTACACAAAGACATTTTTGAACTTTGAAAATGGTAAATTATTCCAAATTTTCATAACATATTGATATTTTTCACAGATAAACAAGGATTGAATGGACAAAAATGTCTTACTAATTTAAAGCACAATGTATCATGAGAAAACAGTCTTTGAATCACATGAATAGATAAAACTATCAAAAAGTTATTGCCACATTCAAAAATGGGGATCTGTCAGAAAGGTCAAAACTGGCTGCAGCAGTAAGGGGTTAAGGCATAACTTCAGTCAGTTGTTAAAATCCCATGTTGTTTTACTTCTTTAGATTAATATTACCTTACATAATTTTGATCAAACTAATAATTCAATGGACCTAAAAAGTAGGAAAACCTGTGCAGCAATCTCCACTGCACGGGATTTCCGTCCGGCGTTTTTTTCAGCCCACAAAACATTCTACAAGCACAATCTGTGCTTGTGAAGGGGGGGCTTTTCTCCGCTCATCATGGAGAAAAGCCGTCCCCCCACTGCGGCCATGGAGATGGCCACAAAACAGGACAAATACCGGTCAGATAAACCGACCGGTATTTGTACTCTGCCATGGGAACGCACCCTTAGAACAAAATAGTTTACTGTAATAAAAATGGACTTCAGGGGACTTATTGTTTAACCCCTTAAGGACCGAACGTTTTTTTTTTTTTATTGACACGTTCGTTTTTTCCTCCTTGCCTTCCAAGAGCCATAACGTTTTTTATTTTTCTGTCTACATAGACATATGAGGGATTTTATTTTGCAGGATAAGATTCTAGTGGTGTCATTCACCGTAGAATAGAATATACTGGGAAACCACAAAAAAATCTAAATTGGGTCAAAATGTAAAAAAAAAAAAAACTTACCATGTTTGCAGGGTTTTTTTTTAAGGTATTCCCTCTCCAGTATAAATGATGTATTCTTTGTATTTTGCAGGTTGATATTATTCCGGCAATACCAAATATGTAGGGTTTGCGTTATTCTATAGTACCGTAAAAGAAATCCAAACATTTTTTATTTTTGAAATTTACGCCACAGCACCACTTTTTGTGGCCAATAACAATTTTGCACCTCCACGTATAGACCTTAGTGAGGGGGAATTTTTTGCGGCCTGAAGTGTATTTTTTATTGGTACCACTTTGAGATGGATAAGACTTTTGTGATCACTTTTCATTCCAATTTTTAGGGAATCTGAAATGACCAAAAACCACAATTTTGGCGTTTGGAATTTCTTTTCTTCTACAGTGTTCAGTGTAAGGGATAAATGACGTTATATTTTAATATATCAGAATTTTTCAGACACGGAGTATGGGCTAGTATCTGAGATGGAATCTGTCCTAGAATCCCTCCAGTGTGGATTCCCCTTCTTGTGTGTGTATCTGTCTACCTTTTCCCAACACTTACCTTTAGAGATAATTTGTTTGCAGTTTTGTCACTGGAAGCAGCTTTGCATGGGGCCACTGTTGGTCTTGTGAGATCTGGCATTAGGCTATCTGTGTGCGATGGATTTGCTGTGGACAATTCTTTATCTCGTATACTTGACTGTGATATTTCATTGATTTCAGAATACTTTTCCTCCACACTGGACCCATCATCACTATTCTTGGTGTTACAGATAATAGAGATTTGGATATAGAGCGGTAGTTTTTGGGTTTCTTAATTTTTTTCCCAGTGCTGTTCTGTCTGTTCATCTTCAGTGAGGACATAAAGATGCTGGGTCTGTCGTAACCACATTTGTTGGGCATGTCAGGAGTTAGGCCTACATCAGCCACAGCTTAACATTATTTCTGGAAATACAATGACAATTATTATAATATGAACTTAGTTGATATGTAACATTTCAAAGTCAAGAACTCATGATTTTATTGCATAATAGAACCATTCATTTCACATGATTGCTCATGATTAGCATCACTGCTTTGCCTATCATTTTACTTTAATTTGTATGTAGTGTATTATATAATCCTATACACATAATAAGCGTATACAGACGCACTACTACTGGCAGCCAGTCTTGTCAATACAGCTGTTAGTAGTAGTATGGGGTCAAACAACATGACTCTTTCCTTCAACAGTATATAGTGACTTATATCTTATTCAGGGGAATACATACCATTAGTGTTGAGCGATTTTTATCGACAAAGTTGAAATCGGCACGTTTTTAAAGGGAATCCGGATTTTTTGATCCACGCGATAATTTATTAAAAATCTGCGCATAATCTATTAATATCACGCCATTTTCGGCGCTTCCTGACATTTTGGCGGCCAGCCAATCACTTACAGAATTGAGCAGGTGAATGTGAGTGCGACTTTATGACTGGGATGTGTATGTTGCGATTGGCTGGAAAAATCCAAAACCCTC
>JAODAL010044838.1:0-32507 GCA_025379985.1 Phyllomedusa bahiana | reverse complement strand
TTTTCAAGTGGTGGACTCGCCCCTTTCAAAAAACGGCCCATTGGCATTCACTTCACCCCTTGTAACACAGGGGATGGCTCCAGGGACCTCCGAAGTGTGTAGCAGCCACGCCGGGGAGGGGGGACAAGTGGGCCCGTTTTCACCAGACCCTCCCAAGGCAGAGGACTTCCCCGGGGGGAGTCCACCAGGGGGGGCAGCTGAGGCCAGCGAGGTACAAATCTAAGACAAAACTCGTAGTCATGGGCCCAGGCCAACACAGGGCAGGCGGGAGATTTGGGGTCGGGTAAGTACAGAAAGGTGGGGTACAGGGGAACACGAACAGATAAACAGGGAAATTGATGAACGGGAAAAAATATAATAACAGGGAATTTTTTGAACGGGAAATTTGATGCAAGAATAAATATATTAACAGGGAAAATTGATAAACAGGAAATAAATAATTAACGGGGGGAAATTGATGAACAAAATAAATAATTAACGGGGAAATTGTGAACAAATAAATAAAAAAACGGGGGAAATTTATTGAACGGGGGAGGGGAAAGGGGACACGGGACCCCGGCCGTTTTGTGAGGGGGGTTTTTTTATTACGTGCACAGGTGACACGCCTCAATGAATTCTTGACGTCCTTAACGAGGTCCACCACCAGTTGAATTGTAAATAGAAGACATTTTTTTGCGACACCGGGGATGTCCACCCCCAAATTACAGTGCCCCCACTTCCATATTTTTTTCCCCCGGGACATTCTGGGGGCACGGGAACGCAGAAAAGGGCGCCGGGGGTTTTATTCTCGGGGCCCACCCCTCCCCACCACATCAGAGGCGAGTGACAAGCGTCGCCTTAAGTTTCTTTTCTGGGGGACGGAAGGATTAAGTTAAACCGGGAAAAAAAGAGGCCACCTAGCTTGGGACGGTTGTCGCTGGGCGTCGGAGGGACGGGGTTCTTATAAACCCAATAATATTTATGGGGGTGCCGAGCTCCTTCCAGCAAATACGCCATTCCCCAGGCCATTTTTTGGCAATAAATCCCATCCCGAAGTATAATTCCTTTCCCCCAGAGAGAAGTTTTGGAAAGGGAACCACAAGTGACCCTCTTGCCCGGGCCCCCCTTTTCGGAAACCGCTTACTCCCCAATAGGCGTCTACTTCAAGCGCAAGGCTTCGCGGGGCCGGGCCTCGACAAGATAGAAGCAGAGGCAAAAGCGTTTTTTTAGTTTCACGAACGCTTCCTCGGCCTCGGAGGGCCAACTTCGTGGGTTAGCGTTTTTCTTCATGAGGGCCACGATAGGAGCCACCAGCGTGGAAAAGTCTGGTACAAACTGACGGTAATAATTACAAAAACCCAGAAAACGTTGTATGGCCTGAAGACCGACTGGGTGAGGCCATTGCAACACCGCAGACAACTTTGCCGGGTCCATCCTCAAGCCTTGGTCTGAGATAATGTAGCCCAGGAATGGGAGGCTTGTTTGTTGGAAGACGCTCTTCCCCATCTTGGCGTACAGGTGGTTAGCTCGAAGGCGTCTCAGCACCTGGCGAACGTGGACACGGTGAGTCTCCAGATTAGGCGAATGTACCAGAATGTCGTCCAAGTACACCACGACACAGGAATATAGGAGGTCTCTGAAGACGTCATTCATGAACTCCTGGAAGACGGCTAGGCCGTTACACAGGCCGAACGGCATGACCAAGTACTCAAAGTGCCCATCCCTGATGTTAAACGCCATCTTCCACTCATCGCCCTTACGGATGCGGACCAGATTGTAGGCACCTCTTAAGTCCAACTTGGAGAAGATCCATGCACCACATAGGCAATCAAAAATCTCCGTGATCAGCGGCAGAGGGTACAGATTCTTCACCGTGATCTTATTTAGTCCCCGATAATCGATGCAGGGCCATAAGGATCCGTCCTTTTTCTCCACGAAGAAGAATCCTGCTCCTGCAGGAGAGGAGGACTTCTGTATAAACCCCTTCTGTAAATTTTCCCGTTTATACTCCGACATGACTTGAGTTTTGGGCACAGACAAGGGGTAGACCCTGCCACGAGGAAGAGTGGTACCCGGTAGCAGATCAATCGGGCAATCATATGGGCGATGAGGAGGAAGGCTCTCAGCCTGCTTCTCCGAGAAGACATCAGCGAATTCTTGATACTTGACTGGTAACCCGGGCAACGGCTCGTGGGGCTTGGAGCGAGAGCGGGGAAAGCACTGGGCGAGGTGCCACCAAACAGCAGCTCAAGCAATTGGAACCCCAGCGAGTTACTTCTCCTGACGTCCAGTCTAGCGTAGGAGAGTGGAGTCGCAGCCATGGGAGTCCTAGCAGAATCGCCGAGGAGGAGTGAGGCAACATGTAGAAGATGATTTTCTCCTTATGGAGAGCCCCAACATGAAGAGACAACGGCTTGGTGGTGTACTGTATCATGTCACTTAGGAGCTCGCCGCTGACTGAGGAGATCACCAGCGTTTTTTCCAGGCGGACTACTGGAAGGCAATACCGCTGAACGAGAGATCCCTAACCCTCAGCAGTGACATTTTTGACCCCCCTCTGTGCTCTGCACTGACTGGTTGGCCGCCAAAAGTACAGGAGCAGCGAAAATAGATCGATCTTAATTCTCAATCTCGATTTTTTACCTGATTTTGAGGGGAAAAAATCATATAGGATCAAGATTGAAAAAAATTTAAAAATCTACTCGATTTTAATTTTTCTGGGAACATTTGCCCCTTTAATGTGCACCAAAAAACCCCTTTTTCCCCACAAAAAAACCCCCCCCAAAAAAAAGTAAAACCCCTTCGAATTTTCCCGTTTTTCCCCAACATCTTTTTAAAAGGGGGCCCTGAAAAAAAGGGGGTTCCCTAAAATCCCCAAACTTTCCAAAACTTCCCCCTCCCCAAAATTTTTTAAATTTTTTTATACTTATTTAAACCCCCAATCCTTACAAGCGGGAAATTTTCTTCCACCCCCCCAACAACCCCCAAAACCCTCCTACCCCTTCCAAATTAAACCCCCCCAAACCCAGGAAGAAAAGTTTTTCAAAACCCCCAAAAAAACCCCCCCCCATTTTAAAAAAAATTATTTTCCTTAAACCCCCCTTTTAAAAAAGGGGCGGGGGTTTTTCTTTTTTTAAGGCCCTTTTTTTAATTTTTTTCCCCTTTTTTCCCACTACAAAAAATTAACAAATCCTAACCCTCCATAAATTTTTTCCCCCCCCCTTTTTTTTAAAAACCCCCCCAAAAAACCCCCCAAAAATTCTTTAAATTTTTTAAAACCCCATTTTGGGGGAAAAAATCTTTTAAATTAAAAAAAAAATTACCAAATTTTAAAAAAAAATTTTTCTTTCAAAAAACCCCTTAAATTTCCCCCAAATTTTTAAACAAATAACTTTCCCTTTCTACCAAAAAAAACAAATTCAAAACCCCTTTTAAAAACCCCAACCAATTTTTTAAATTTCAACAAAATCCCTTTTTTCCAAAAAAATTCCCCCACAAAATTTAAACAAAACCCCTTTTAATTATTTTCCACTGTTTGGATAATTAAAAATGGGGTTTCAACAAAACCCATTGAGGTAATTCCCCCCAACCCACTTTGAAATTTTTCTTTAATTTTTCACAATGTGCAACTTTTTTCACTCAAAAATCCTCCCCCAAAAAATTTTTTTTAACAAAAAATTCAAAATCTAAGGGGCTCATTTTCCCGTTCTTTAAAAATGGGGCCCCCTTAAAATTAGTTGGCCCCGGTTTGGGTTGATACCCCCATTGGGTTTAACCCCCCCCAAAAAGGGCCCCCAGTGGAAAAAGCCCCCCAAAAATTGTAGGAACCCCTTCCCCATTTTTTTGGGTAAATTAGACCCCGGGGAAAAATCTAATAGTAAAAATAGGGCCCCTTATGGAGGGGGACCCCAAAATTTTCTTTTGTTTTTATTTAAAATGGGCCCCCCAAAATTTAACCCCATTTATTTTTTTGGAACCGTATTAGATACAGGTCTTCCATAATAAAAAACCCCCAAGGAAGGGGCCCAATTTTAATATTATGCTCTCCAATGGGGGGGACCCCATAGAGAATATCCCACAAAAAAAAAACCCCTAAAAAATTTCCCCCAGTATAAGAGATGAAAAAAAATAAAAAGAAATTTGGCCCCCTTTTTGGGGGGGAAAAAGGGGGTCCCCCTTATGTAAGGGGGCCCCCGGTTTGGTATTCCCAAAGGTAAAAATGGGGCCCAAAAAAATAACCCAGGGGGTTTTTCCCATTTCTTTTAAAAACCCAAATAGGGGAAAATGGGGGCCCCCGGTAAAAAACTTTTAAAGAAACCCCAGAAAGGGGTAGGGGAAAAATCTTTTTGGTTAAAAAGGGGGGACCCCCAAAAAAAATTTTTCATATTTTAAAAGTCCCCCATAATTTAATTATTGGGGGACCCCAGGTGGGGGTAATACCTCCGTTATTAACCCCTTTTATTAATGGTTCCCCCTTTTAAAGGGGGGCCTTTTTCTTCCAATTTTTTCCGGGGGCTCCCCCCCCCCCCGTTTTCCCTTTTTGACCCCTCACATACCTTCACCCCCCACGCCCCGGAAAGTTTTCCCCCCAACCCTTCCAATCATGTCCCCCCCCCCCCCCTTTTTTTTAAAACCCCCCCTGTCCCCTTTTTTTTTAACTTCTCCCACTTGACCCCTACAAAAACCCCCACTTGTCCATACCCCGGGAAGTCCATCCTTTAACATTTATTCTCCAACCCTTTTCCCCTTTTTTCCCAAAAACTCTTTTTTTAAAAAAAAAAGGGAGTATTACCACCCCAAGATCCTTGTCAAACATATTTAGGCCCCTTGGGGTAAAACTTACTCCTTAAAACCTTTAAATTTTTTTTAAAAATTTTTTTTTAAACATTTTTAAATTTTCCCCCCTTTTTTAATTTTTTAAATTTTTTCACAAAAAAAAAACCCCCCCCCCCCAATTTTTCAAAAACCCATAATAAAATTTTTTTTAAACAATTTTTTTCCCTTAACTTTAAATTTTCCCTAAAACTTTTTAATTTCTTTTCAAATTAAAATCCCAATTTCTTTCATTTTTAACACCATTTTTTTAAATTTGAAAAAAAATTTTTTCCCCTTTTTGGCCCCTTTCTTTTTCCCAAAAACCCAAAAAAAACTAAATTTTTTTCGGGGAAATTTTTTTGGGGGGGTTTTAAAAAATCCTTTTTTTTTCCATCCCACCCCCCCAAAAAATTGTGGTCTTCCAAACATACCCCCCCCTTAAAACCCCCCAATTTATTTATTTTTAAAAGAACCTTTTTTTTAAACCCCCTTAAAACTTTTAATAATTTAAATTTTAGGTTTGGAAATTTTAAAGAAACCCCTTTAATCCCCCCCGGGGGGGGGGGGGGGGGACCCCCCAAAACCCCAAACTTTTTAAAATTGGGTTTTTAAATTTTCATTGATATTTTTTTTTCCCCAAAATTTTTTAAATTTTATATTCCCTAACGGGGAACAGTTTTTTTTTAGACTGCGGCATTTTTTTGGGTAAAAACCCATTTTTTTCCCATTATTTTTTTTTTTCTTTTCTTTTTCCCAAAAATTTTTTTTTGGGGGCCCAAAAATTTTTAACCCTTTTAAAACCCACTAATTAATTTAAAAAATTTTTTTTCCCCCCATACATTTCAATTTTTTTAAAAACCCCCAGCCCAAAATTTTTGTAACCCCCCCAAAAATTTGCCCCTTGGTAGTCCCCAAGGGATTTGCCAAAAATTTTTTAAAACCCAAAAAATTTCCCTACTTTTTTTCACTTTTTACCCCTTTTTTTAGACCCCTTCGTTTTTTTAATCCAGAAATTTTTACCCAACAGGTGTTGATTTTGGAAAAATTCCCTTTTATTTTCCAACCATTTTCTACTTTTTTCCTTTTCCCAGTCCACTTTTTTAAACCCCCCTTCTTAAAAGAACCAAATTTTTTCCCCCCAAATTTTTCCCAAAAACCTTTTTTCCTTATTTGCCCCGGTTTTTTCCTTTTCCCTCCGGATTTTTTGATAACCCCCAAACCCGGTTTTTTTAACCAGCAATTTTGGCCACCCGGTTTAATGTAGGTTTTAAAAACCAACCGTTAAAATTTTAAACCTTTTTTTATTTTGCCCTCAGAGGAAAGGGCCCCTTGCTTTATTTACCCCCGGTTTCCCATTTTATCCAAAATTTTTTTCCCGATACAAAAAAACATTTTTTTCATTTTTCCCACCACTTTGTTAAACCAAAAAATTTTTTAAATTTTTACCAAAAATTTTAAAAAAAAAACCTTTTTTCCCCCCTTTTTTCAGCCCCTTTTTTTCCCCCCCTTTTTCCCCCACAAATTTTTAAAAAACCCCCTTTTTTTTTTTTCCCAAAAGGTTTCCCCCGGGGTTTAACCAAAAACTTTTTCCAAAAAATTTTTGTTAAGTCTTTTTTTTTTCCCTCGCTTTTTGAAACCCCTTCAAAAATTTAAAAACCCACTTTTTTTATTTGGGGGTTTTTGACTGTTTTTGCCCCCCAAATAAAACCCCCCCCTTTTTTTTTCCTTTCCCCCAAATTTTTTTTTTAAACGGGCAAAAAGGGGTAAAAAGAAAAGGGGGGGGGGTTAAATTTTAGAGGTAAAAAGGAATGTTTCCCGGCCTGAAAAACGCAACCAATTTTGTCGGTCGGGAGGGGGGTTTCAATTGGGTGGGCCCTTAATTCGTCGGGGAATTGCTTTTTTTTGGGGCCCTCTCCGCATTTTCCCCTTTTCCCCGCAGGCCACTGTGTCTAGATAAATCCCTAAACGAAGGCAGAAAAAAAAACGTCCCAAACATGTAAAAAAAAACCCCCCTTTCAAAAGGGGTTGGGGAAAAGGGCTTTTAAAAATGGGCCCGGGATGATTTCCTCCCTTCGCCCGTTGGGTTCTAGGGGGAGAGGGCAAACCAAAAAATCCCGGCGGCCCCCCCTTTTCCCCCTCGGGGAATTAAAAAGGGCCCGGTTATGGAAAAATTCGACAGGGGTCCAGGGGTTTTTTTGCAGTTTGCTTGCCGCCATTACGGGGGAAAAGGGGTTTGGCAAACGGGTGCCCAAAAAGGGGTTTTTAACCCCAAAATTCCCCCCACGTTTCAGCGCCCCCCTTCTCCTTTGGGCCAAAAGGGGCCCCCCTTACCGGGCCCCTTTTACAACCCCCCTGTTCCCAGCTTTCCCAAGCCCCCCAAAAACCAAATGGGGCAAAATTTTGGGTTTTAACCCCCCCCCCCTTTTTCCTAGCGAATCTGATTTTGTTGGGGGCAACACAAAAAAAAAAGAAAAAAAACCCCCCCAAAACCCTGTCAACCTCGCCCTTTTTCCCCCCCCCAAGGTCCCGCTGAATTTTCCCCCCAACAAGCGGGGAAGCCTCCGCCGCCTCCCCCTCCCCCCGGGCCCCCCCCCCAAACCCACCAAAAATTTTTTTTTGGCCCGGCAGGTTTTACCCCCCCCCCCCCCCCCCCCAAAAAAAACCCCTTTAACCCAAAAATTCCCCCAAAAGCCTTTTGGACCGTTTTTGGCCTTGAAATGTTGCCTTTTGTTTTGAATTGGGTTCCCCCCTCCCCCCCTTGGGGCCCCCCAAAACCATCAGGCCTTTTTTTTTCCAAAAACCGCCTCCCGGGCAGAAAGGCTCTAACAGGCTTAAATTTCGGGTTAAAAACCTTTCCCCCAAAACCCTCAAAAACCCCCAAAGGCCCTATATCTCTGGAACCCGGGTAAAGCTGGGGGGGGTCTTGGGGGTGCGGGGCTCTCTTCTCAGCCACCCCCAAAAACCGCAGGGTGGCGGGGGCTCTTCCCCCAAAGGCTGGGGGCATCCGGCCAGAGAAACCGGGGCCTTTAATTAATCTGTCTTGGAGACCTCCCACCCAGGGTAAAAATTGGGGGTTTTTTAAAAAGGCCAGGTGGGGGGGGGCCCAAAACCTTGGCCAAGCGGGGGGTTTGGCGAAAGGGCAAATTTCCTGGCCGCCCTTTTTTGGTTTTTGGGCCACCCGGGGGGGCCCTAAAAAGGGGGTTTTTTTCCCCCCTCTCTATTTTTTTTTTTTTTTTTTTTTTTTTCCCCCCCTCCTTTTTTTTTTTTTTTTTTTTTTTTTCCCCCCCCCCCTCCCGCTTTTGCGGGCCCGGGGAATTCCCCCCCCCCCCTTTGGGGGCGGCAAACCTTCGAATTTAAAAATGCCGAAAAGCGGGCAGGGGGGGGGTTTTTGCCACCAGGTGGGGGGTGAAAGACTCTTGCCCAATTTGCCATTTTTAAAACCCAAAAAATGGCATTTTGGGGAGCCCTTTGTCAGGCGGGAGCTTTGGGGTTTTTTTTCTAAATTTCTTGGACCTCTGAAACATAGGCCCAAGGAGGGGGGAGGGAAAAGCGGCAGGGACCTTTCCCCCCAACCCACAAGGCTTACAGTTCCAAATTTTATGGTTTCATTAGGCAGTGGTTCGGGTCCAGGGCTGGCAAGGCGCGCCTCGCTCTCAGGGTGCATCATCTGAGGCAAGTCGAAATAATATCGAGGGTGAAAAACCGATGGTAGTTTGGAAGCTAGGATTTACCCGTGTAGTACATGAAAGTGTGATCGTAAAATTTGGGAGATCTTTTTTTACCTCCTCACTGAGGGAAAAGTTTTGGAAGAAAAAATGGAAGATAAATTTTTGGGAGGTTTAAATCTTTTTTTTTCCCCCTTTGTCACGGG
Organism: Phyllomedusa bahiana; assembly: GCA_025379985.1. Lineage (NCBI taxonomy): Eukaryota > Metazoa > Chordata > Amphibia > Anura > Hylidae > Phyllomedusa > Phyllomedusa bahiana. Next base: position 23,842 of record JAODAL010044838.1, on the reverse strand, counting down.
GGCGGCCTTTTTTCTGTTTTTTTATGCAGTGTTAAAGGGGTTCAAAGCTTTGACATACCCCCTTTTTCTAAATTGAACTTTCTCCAAAGAAAATAGTGATTAAAGGGGACGAGTGAGGCTAGTGTTGTGATTAAGCCCGCTGACAAAGGGGGAAAAATTGTCTTATGGATAGCGATTTTATGTGGAAGAAGCAATGACAAATTTGGGGGATCAGACAACTTATAAAAATTAGAAAAGGACCTGCAGAACTCATAAAGGGGGTTTGCAAACCTTCTCCAAAAAGGTGGCAAAAAAACTTCTATCCAAAAATTTGCAAAAGGGGTTTTTTTCCCAAAAAAAATTTCAAAACATTTGGTATTTTTTACCGAAAGTACAAAAGAATTTGATCGTCCTCCGGCCCCCCATAGTTGCCATTGGGTTTTTGTTTCGGAACCCATTTCTCAGTATTTAGATTTGGGTTTTGAGACCGTTACTTGCTAATGTACCCCCATTTTTGCTTGTCAAAAAAAATTACTTAAAAATTTAGAAAATACAATTTTTGTCCATTACAGCTGGGAACAATTGGTTGTCAGCCCGTACACGGGAAAAAACACAAAGATGGGGTTGCAGAATTAAGTCGTTTTTTCTGGATCTAATGGGGAAACCCGGACATGTGGGTTTTCTATGTGACTTTGGTTTATATTGGAACATAATACTTTTGTTTCAATAATCAATGGTATTCAGTGCCTGGCACCCGGGGGTAGCATGTGCACCTACTTTTGCGAAAATTTCTTGGGAAATTGGGGGAAAAAATATTATTAATGTATAAAACCATATATAAAATATATACACATTGTCAAGTTTTTTTGGACGTGCTGGGATATGGGCTGGTTTGAAACCCAATTTTTTGAATTTTGCGTTTTAAAATATGTTTTGTATGATTTTACAGCTACTTTTGGAGGTGTAAATTGTTTCCTAGATGTGGAATAGAACTAAAAAATTTTGGATTTAAAAAAAAGGTTTTTGGAAACCTAAAGCAACAAAATTTTTTGTTAAAATATGAAGTTTTCATCCCTCGTATGTGACAAATTCCCCTCCCCTATGGCAAATTCTGAGGTTTTAAAAAAAGGGAACAACAGTGAGTTGGTGATTTCAAGAAAATCAGTTGACTTAATGGAGAGGTTGAGATCGTGAGGTTACAGTGAGAAGGGGAATTTCAAAAGCTTTTTTAAAGCAAAAACAGGTAGGAAAAAATCTACTGCATAGGAGAGAAGAGGGGAAAAGAAAGGGGGTTTGTTTTTCTTTCCAACATAGTGATCTTTTTAATTTATAAGAAATACAGTACGAAAATTTTTGGCTATTTTTGCGGCAAATACTGTTTGAAGGATAAAACGCTGCCCCCGTGGGTTTCATTTAGGAGATGTAGGGAAATTTTCGATTAAAATTTTGTTGGGAAAATTTTGGGGGATTTTAAAAAAAAGAACAAAAAAATTTGGTTTTTGATCAGTCCCGTGGTTAATTAAAATGTGGCAATTGTTCCCTTTTGTCCTAAAAAAGTGAAAAAAAATTATGTTTTGGACTTTCAACATACATGAGAGATTTTATCACATGCAAACAAAATTTTTTGGGGTATCAATGGGGTGTTGTAACATTATTATTTGGGAAAACAATCGACCCCCCTTTTTAAAAGAAAAAAAAACATATAATTTTCTCGTAAAATCAGGGAAAGGGGGACCTCGCTTGATTGATCACAAAAGAAATGTACATGGAGGAGATACCTTATATTCAGTTTGTGGTATTGAAAGGTTAGGGATCGAGTCAATTTTTGATGAGTACCAAATTGTTTTCAAGTGAACGAAAAAAGGATACTTAGAACAAAGCTCTTGGGCCACTGGGGGTTTAAAGAAAGGAACATCTATCCGTGTTTTTTTAAATGTTTGTATTTTTTTTTTTTGTAAAAAGGGACCGGGACACAAAAGGGGGGAAGGGAGAGTTTTAAAAAGCACAGCGTGCTCTCTCCCCCATGCCTTGACCAAGCCTGGTTTTCGTGAAACGGCGTAGGGTAATCATTGTGCTTGTCCATGGATATCTTTCATGAATAAAAGCAAAAGAAACAAGATGGTGAGTGCGCTCTGTTTTTTTTCTCCTGTTTTTGGCATTGCATTCTTGCTTTTTGCGGAGCAGAGCACCACCAGGAAGTAGGTTGCTTTTTGAATGGGAATTGTATATTTAAGCTGTGTTTTTGGGGATTGGGGCCCCTCGCTTTTCTCTTTCCTATTAAGTCGGCTGTGTTTTAAAACTTTGCCGGGGAGCGGGGAGGGGAATATTCCCCGACCTGACGTTACCGGACTCCTGCTTGGAAAGGGTTGGCCCCGAATTTGAGGCGGAGGAGGGAAAATAAGGAAGATCGTTTGCTAGTGCCCCTCGCCCCGAGGCTTGGGAAATCAAGGGTCCCTCTTCACATGAGTGCTTGTGCTCCATTTTCCCCCAAATGACCTGATTAGGCCATCAAAATGAAAAACAGTTACTCGGTGGGGGCCCTCAAAGGATCCCCGGTACAAAACAAAACTCAGCACTTTCCTTCCACCCACCCAAATAGAGAGTAAAATGCAGGAAATGGAGACCTTCCGGATTGATCAACTGGAGACATCTGTTGCGTCTGATTCACGTTCCTCAAATGTCACGGTGGAACAATAGCAGCGACGTGACAGCAGTAGAGTGCCAAGTAGCCATAGCGGCAGCAGCAGGCAAGGTGGCAGAAGCCTAATGGGTGACCTCTGGCAATCTTTATTTACCACCTCACCAATGCATGCAATGCAGGGCACACATCCAACACACAGAGACCAGCTTAAGATCATGGTGCACGACTATCTGCGTCTCAACACCGATGTTTTTGGATGTGTTCCGGACCCAATAGACTTCTGGGTATCCAAAATGGACGAATGGCCACGCCATAGAGGTGTTGTCCTGCCCAGCAGCCAGCGTCATATCTGAGCGGACCTTCAGCACAGCTGGAGGAGTCATTACAGACAAACGCATCCGGCCCCTTTTTTCCACAGATAATAATTGTTTTAACAGTTGGTTTTACTTTCAATGTTACTGTGAGATAAGTTATAATTATGGTCCTTTGGGGATACAGAAATGGTTTTGGCTTTTAAGTGGCATTTCTCCCTCACAATTTTTAACAGTGGCTGAGAAATCATATGTATACTTTTTTGGGGTCATGTTGCTGTGAGATACAGCCATAATCATGTTCCTTTGGAACAGAAATGTGGCTTTTGAGTGGCATTTCTCCCTCACAATTTTTAACAGTGGCTGAGAAGTCATTTTTATAATTTTTTGGGTCATGCTGCTTTGAAATGCAGCAATACTACAGGTCCTATTATAAAAAAAATGTTGTTTCTAACAGACATTTGTTCTTCACAATTGTCAAAAGTGGCTCAAGGGTCATGTTTTGAATTTTTGGGGGCATTTTGCTGTGACATGCAGCTATACTACAGGTCCTATTATAAAAAAAATGTTGTTTCTAACAGACATTTGTTCTTCACAATTGTCAAAAGTGGCTCATGGGTCATGTTTTGAATTTTTGGGGGCATTTTGCTGTGAAATGCAGCTAGACTACAGGTCCTATTGTAAAAAAAGTGGTTTCCCAACAGACTTTGTTCTTCAAAATTGTAAAGGTGGTAAAGGTTATGGTGGTGTCAGAAACAAGATAGGTAGGACACTGTTAAGGGACCATACTCAAATGACTTTTTTTTTGCAAGATCTTTAACAAGTTTAGCAAATTCCTTTTTTGAGAAAAACCCATTTAAATACTTTTTAAAAAGAGAAAAAAGAATGGGGGGATTCCATCCTTTTTTAAAAAAATTGTTTTTAAAATTTAAAAAACTAAAAAAAACTTGCATGTACAAATAGCGGGTAAAAAAATTCCTTGAATTGTACAAGGGAGGTCAGGAAAATTTGACCAATGTGGGTTTTTTTAGGGGACAAGGAGACGGACAGAAACAAAAAAGAGACAATTTCCCCGAAAGTTGATTTAAAATAGAAAAAGATGCAAAAAAAGGGGGGGACTGGGTGGAACGGAGCGTTAACCACCAGAAAACCCCCGTGAAGCTAAATTTGGTCCGCACTCAACGGAGGGAAAAGCGCTACCCGGGGTTTGACTGTGACTGAGGAACATTTATAACTTTGGCACCCTAAAGACTGTCCTCGTATAAGGATTTAAAAATTTTCGTTAAAAAGTGACGGACCCACCTGGGCTCTCACCGCCCCACGTAATCCGGCCCCGGGGTGAACCTGCGTGTTTTAAAAGATGACAAAGCTAGCCTGGGCTTCCACCCACCCACGTAAGCGGGCCCCGGAGCTGGACCCCCGTGTTAATAGTGACAGGTGGTACGTGTCGGGGCCCCGGGGGGCCGGAACCGATTTGTGTCGGTGAGGGCGGCTTCCTGGGGCAGTGAGTTGCGCCCCACACCTGGGTGCGAAACCCATGTCCCCGTCCCGTATGTCCCCGGATTATGGCAGGTGCTTTACCACTTTGAGACTACCTGTCCCCTTTTAGGGATTTGCCCCCTGTCTGGTAAGGTGTTTTTTATACATTGAAAAATGAGGGGGATCTTGTTTTTAAGAATCAAAAGGTGGATCTCCCCCTTCGGTTGAAGCCATTTCTATTAAAGGGATTTGGGTCTTGATCATCCGTATGGGGGCTAGTATGTTTATATTCACCTCTATTTGCGCTTGCATAGTTTTTTAGTTGTGCATTTTAATACTTAGTGCATTTTCACCTTTTTGGGGTTTGGGGGTCATTGTGTTATTTGTGTTTTTCCCCAATTTTCCTATCCCGTGTTTTATTTATGTCTATCCTTTAACATTTTCATTGCCCCTTGATAAATTATTGTTTACCCCCTTTGTTTCCCTGGAAATAAATTTTCCCCTTTTGGAAATCGTTGGTTTTTCTGGGGGAAGGTTGAAACATGTTGGGACAGGGGTTTTTTATAGGGGCCGAGGTTTTAAAAGGGTAGGTTCCCGGGGGGAGGGCCTTTTGGGACGATATCCCCTATTGGGTAGGTAGGTATTGGTAGATTTTTTTAGGTGGTATGGTAGCCCTTTTTGTTTTCACTTTTTCCGGTCTTGTGTTAGATTTAGCCCTACATTTTTTAATTATGTTTAGTTCTTCCTATTTGGATTTTGAGATTTGATTAAGGGCTTAACCCCCTTTTGATTTCTTGGGGTTTTTCTGCGTTTAGCGCTAGCCTGGGCTCCAAACCCCACCCCCGTAAGTTGGGCCCCGGCAGGACCTCCGTTTAAAAGATGGTGAGGAGCAAGGTCTCACCGTTTTTTGGGGGAATCGGAGAGCTTCAAATTTCTCTAAAAAATCAGTTTTTAAAAAAGGGGTGATTTCTGTGAGGTTAAGTAGTGTAAAAAAGGGCCCGGGTGGACACAAATTGAACAATTTGAGGTTAAAAAATTTTCTGGGCGGGAGTACTAGGGGGGTGATCTTTTTGTTTCCCCGGGGGGGGGAGTCGCCCCTAATCACGAAGAAGGAAATTTGGGGGAAAAATTAAACCCTTGAATTGTTGGGTGAACCCCTCTCAAACCGGGGGGGGCAAATGTTTCTCAACAAAGAAGTGTTTTGGGGGATGATTAAAGGGACTTTTTATTACTTTGGGGTGGGGGAAAATTTAAAACACATCTACCGTGTAAAAAATCCCTTTAAAACTGCAGGGAGGGGTTGAGTTGTTGTTATCACACTTAAAAAAAAAAGCAAAATGAAAAAAAAAATGTAAAACTAAATAAAACTTCCCTAAAAAAATTCTGAAAAACAAATGTCATTTTCCCAAAAAAAATACTAAATGCAGTCCGTAAAAAAATAGAAAGTCCCCACTTTTGATCTGGGGGTAAAAAGGGTTTTTGGGGTCGCGTGGTACAGGAAATAGCTATGAGTGAAAAAAAAATGGTTTTGAAAGACTCCTTTTTCGGCACTTTTTAAAATGTGGGAGTCATGCAGGTTTGGGGCTCATTTTTGGGCCCCGGGAAGGGTTTTAAATCTATGTCCAGGGAAACAAAAATGGGGGGTTTTTGAAAGACTCTTTTTCCCGCCTTTTTTTTCTGTAGGTCAGACAGGTTTAATGGTCATACTGCGGTACAGGCCAGATATAGAAATGTCCATTTCAACAAAATGGTGGTTCAAAGGGCCCTTTTTCCCGGCCTTTTTAATCTGGGGTCATGCGGGTTTGGGGCCATGCGCGTTCCAGGACAGGGATATTCAATATCCATTCAAGAAAAAATGGGGTTTTAAAAATTATACTCCCTTTTCGGCAATTTTTAATTTGTGGGTAATGCGGTTTTAAGGGCATGCTGTGGTGCAAGCGGGGATATGAAGGTCTGATGTTTTTTCTGGGTTTTAAAACAAATTTTGGTTGCCAAAGATTAGCAGTATCCATTTGACTTTTGGATGTTAATTCGCTTCCCTTCCCTTTTGGGGTGTTGAATAAAGGGTTTTGTTTTCCCATAGACTTTAATGGCATCGGGGGTTAACTTTTATCGTTTTGGATATTTTTTGATAATTCCCGATATCGTATGACCGATGCGATAGTAAAAGTAATCGTCACCTACTTTAATAAAAAAGATCATCATAGAATATTACCCTTACAGTTTTGTGGTTTTATGTATGTATACTTCATTATTTTATATAAGTACATCTTTATAGACCCCAGTAACGCCGCTGTTATGTTGGCGCTGGTCTGCTGGAGGAGGCGGGGCATGTTTCTGTTCTGTTGTGATGTCACATGTGAGGAGGCTTTGTTAGATGTGTGTCTGGGTGTGGCCTAATGTGTTCAGAAAAGATCAGAAAAAGAAATGAAAACTTAAAAGTAAAGATGTGTATTAGTAAATGTCAGTTCCTGTCATTTTTAAAGTGTTTAAACCTAAAAATATTTTTTAAAAAGCAGGTGACAATTGTAAAAATGTTCAAATTAATTTTGTAAAATTCACCCATACTCCCATACCCGCACCTCCTTTGTCTTCCACTAGCCTCTGTTTAATTTTCTACAGCAATGTACTATCACATGACGTTGCGCCACACTTGTATGAAGACCTCAGGGGGTTGAACCATCCCCCGCTCCACCGGGTGATTGTCGCAGCCTAACAAAAAAAAACTAAGGCTTATCTAACAGCAAGTTAAAATGCTTTCCAAAATCTGCCAGACCGTGGCTGGACTGAGTTTTTTGGTGCAAATTTGGTGCAAATTTGTGCTACAGATTTTAAACCCGACCAGAAAAAAAATCTGTGCAGAATTTTCATTGCAGTCTACACAGCAATGTGTACCATCATTTTCGGGGATTTAAATTTGAATCTCCCCAAAAACCCGTAAAAAATATGTGGGGTTTAAACTAGGAAAGTCAGAGGTTTTCAACCTGTGGCCGTGGGACTCTGGGGTCCCATAGGCTCCCGGGGGGGCCCCCAAAAAAAAAATTGGAAAAAGTATCTGTCCCAAAAAGCTAAGTTTTTTTAACAAAAAATTTATTGTTTACGTCTTTTTTGGCCGGTTCTAAGGCCAACCGGTTTATCTTGTGCTCGTTTACACTTTACTTCTTTGGGCCATGCTTAAATTAAAATTTATCAGGGCTCAATGATAATGATGAACCAATAGAAAATAATAGAAAAGATATTCCGCTTCTCCATTATCAGTCTTTTATTGATTTGTAATTACAGCCATGCTTTTGCTCTGTCCATGTTAATGTCCATGCTCCACCCATACGTCTCCTCCTGTTGTTCCCTTTTGTTCAACCATGTGGATGTTTTTGTTGCTGATACTTATAGAACTGAGATTACAAAATTCAATGTTTTGTTTATAAGTTTATACTTTATTGTTTACATTTAACTTTATAAGTAATTGTACATCGCTAAGCATGGATACATTTGTAAAAAGACAAAAAAACTGGAAGAGTCCGATGACAACAGTGACAAAGACGAAATAAAGTGAAAACATCATAAGTATGATCCGGAATACATTGCTTATGGATTCATTGCAGTAGGAGCAAATGGTGACCAATCTCTCTGTGTTCAACAAATAACATACAGGATGGCGTCAGCATCAGTGTTCTTTATTGTGAGATCCCAGAGTACAAAATAGCAGCAACGTTTCGACTCTGCAGCGAGTCTTTGTCAAGCTCAAATAAAGTGTCAAAATACAGCAGCATATATATGCAAAGGGTGGTACATACAATGTGTCACAAACCAATCACAATTAATTATTCCATCCTTAACTAATGTCATAGGTATAAACTTTCAAATCCACCAATAGTGGTCTAAAATTTAAAATCGACATAAGATAACACCAATAGGATCTCTTTTGGACATACCGGACGAGCGGGATCACCATCTCTACATCCTCGGCGTCTTCTAATTCTCACTGCGCATGACAGGAACATCAGAAATATTCATCACGCTACTGCGCAGACTCGTGCCCACAGTCAATCGGAAGTGGCCTCAGCGCTCAATCGCGCATGCTCAATGCCCAAACTACAGCGTACAATGCATTACACGTAAGTGTTTAACAATGTCATCAACTCAAATCAAGGGTACATTCATATAGCATAGAGACAGCTACTGAATGATCCATGGCCAGGATGCATGATATGCATCTAACCATAGATCAACATTTGAGCGAGCCAATACGCTATTTCTATTAAATTCCCTACAAAAACTATAACAATGTTTTAAGGTGCAGCATCAACAATATATGTATCTTGATTGAAGAGAATGTATCAGTGATCCCGCTCATCCGTCCATCCTAAAAATAAATAAAAAATTCTTTATTATAATCCATTAAGAAACAAATTAAAAACCAACTATGTATTTTACACAAATATATACATCAGAAAACTATATCTTACCAACATTATATTCTAGATTTAATCCTGTGGGATGCAATGTTTTTAGATCAAAAATCCACTTAAGTTCCTTCCTTTTCAACAATCTTTCACGATCCCCTCCCCTTCTCAACGGGGCTACATGATCGATAACCCTAAATCTTAATTGGGAAATCGAGTGGCCCTTCTCCACAAAATGTTTGGCTACAGGCAAATCCAACATTTTTCTCCGAATAGTACTTTTATGTTTATTAATTCTTTCCCGTATTTCCATAGTTGTTTCTCCTATGTAAATCAAACTACAAGGACAAGTAATCATATATATCACGTATGTTGAGCGACAGGTGTATCTGTCTCGCAGCCTAATTTGAAGTCCTGTAAAAGGATGAGCAAAGAGTCACCCCTTAACAGATTACCACAGTTACAACAACTTAGGCAGGGAAAATTACCAACTTTTGGGGGTACCAAGTATGTCTGTTTTTTACTCCTGTCCTCAAAACAATCAGATCTGACAAGTTTATCTCGTAAATTTTTATTACGACGATAAGACATCATTGGAGTTACCGCAAATTCAGGAATCTCAGGGAACCCACTCCGCAGAATATTCCATTCTTTTTTAAGGCATTTGGAAATTTCAGTCCCTAATATACTATAGGTTGTGACAAAAGGGATCCTATCTTGTTTCTGCTTCACCTTCGGTATAAGGGTATCATCCCTTCTAATCATTTTTAACCGTGTATGATGTTTCTTCAATAATGCCTTCGGATAACCCCTAGAGATAAATTTCTCGCACATATCTTGAACACGGGTATCCAATCTAACTTCATCAGAGACCACTCTCTTAACCCTTAACAATTGGCTCCAGGGGAGGGAATTGATCATATGTTTCAGATGTGCACTATGATATTGTAACAAATTGTTACGATCCGTACTCTTGACAAATAGATCCGTCTCAATGTGTCCATCACGAACATATACCAGAGTATCCAAAAATTGTAAGGCACAATCAGATACAACTTTTGTAAATTGCAACCCAGACCTACAATTATTTAAATATCTGTGAAATTGCTCCAGATCCTCCAAGGATCCTGTCCAGATCAGAAAAATGTCATCAATGAAGCGCCACCAGCACAGAATGCGATCCGAGTATGGAGATGAATAAACACACTCTGCCTCAAGGGAAGCCATAAAGATGTTAGCATATGTGGGGGCCACATTGGACCCCATGGCCGTCCCCCTCTTCTGGAGATAAAATTTATCCCCAAAGAGGAAATAATTCCTCTTCAGGACCATCTCCAGAAGGGTGAGAACAAAGTGTGCATACCTCGGATCGCAGTCGGTGCCGGCGAGCGCTCCAGAAACAGCCTCCAATCCCAATATATGGTCAATAGAGGTGTAGAGTGAGACTACATCAAAAGAAACAAAAAAGAAACAATTAGGCAATGATATATCACGCAGTTTAAGTAGAAAGTCAGCTGTATCCCTGACATAGGATGGAGCGGAAGTAGCAAAACAACGTAAGACCCTATCCAAAAAAATAGCAATGTTACTAAAAATGGAACCCTCCCTGAGACAATAGGTCTTCCAGGAGGGTTCTCCAAATCCTTATGTATCTTAGGAAGGGTGTATAGCACGGGGGTCACAGGTGAAGTAACTTTTAAGAAATTACCCAGTTTACTGTCAATGATTTTCTCACATATTGCTCCATCAATAACAATATTGATTTCACGCATTATATCAAACTTTGGGTCTCGATCTAACACCATATAGACCTCAAAATCATTCAACTGACGATAAATCTCCTTCTCATACTGCTCCTTATTCATCACTACAACCGCTCCCACCTTGTCCGCCGGTTTTATGACCAGTGAGCGATTCTCCATCAAACCCTCAATGCCTCTTTCTCTGCATATGACAAATTTTGCCTATCGTTAATATTCCTATCATGTAGATTTTGTATTAAATTAGTAGTTAATTTGATGTACGTCTCAACAATATGGTTAGTGTGGGGAGGGGAGAAATCACTTTTATACCTCAAACCCAGGTCTTTTAAACAAACCATATCAGTATTCACCCCTTCACAATTTTCATCATTGTTATTCACACAATTCTTATCATTAAAGAAGGCCTTTAAACGTAATCTCCTAAAAAATTTTGAAGATCAATATCAAACTGAAACCAGTCAAAAGGAGCAGTTGGACTAAAAGAAAGACCCCTATTCAATACTTTAATCTCTAATTCTGATAATTGAACTGAAGAGATGTTTACTACCAAGTTCACCTGTTGTTTTAATTCTGTGGATTCCTGCGTGTCACTCGATTGGGACGTTCCTCCATTGGACGTGGAAATCCAGTTCTGGATGGAATCTTCTTTCCTCTGCCTCTTCTGTTGACGGTGATGTTTCCGGCCACCCCTTCTTGATTTATTCCTCTGTCGGGGTTCTGAACATCTAAAAAATCTGATTGAAGTGATTCATCCGTGGAGTCTGAGTTCGCTGTCGTATATCCAAATTTTGCATGCCCAAACTTGCGGAACTTCTTCCTTCCATATACATTCTGGATTTGTTGTCCCTGCCAGGTATATATCTTTCCTTGCTGATAATCCTCTAAATCACGGTGCCACTTGTCACGTTTGATTCTCTCAATTTCCGATCTGTGTCTCAATAATTTTTGTGTAAGCTTATCCTTGAAACTATCAAGATCGCTCATAGATAACAAGCTTGCCAGCTGTGTCTCCAAAGTTGTAACCCCAGATTTCAGCATGGTAAGTTCTCTCTGGAGAAACTCCACATTGAGAAGAATCATGTCAAATGCATATTTATTGCTAATAGATTCAAACTTCTTGCAGAAAATTTCATCATGAAGGAAAAATGTTGGTCTTAAATTCGATCGTAGCCCCCTTGGGATACGTTGGGCTTTGTAATATTCCAACAATGTATTCAGATGTAATTCAATGGTGATCATACGTTTCTTATCCTGTTCACATTTCCTCTTCAAAGCTTCAATTGAAGGTGAACTAAGGAAGGACATATCACATCCACCAATCGATAACAATTTCTGTATAGCTTCATCAGTATATACAAAGGTACTCACACGGGATTCTCCAAGTAACGGATTATCAGGACTAGGACCCATGCACTTATCCTCCAATGGATTGGTCCCACGTGCTCGCTCTACAGGCTCCATAATGTAGAAAAATTGCAAATTTAGAACAGCACCAATTTTCCTCCGTTTCCGTTCCCCCCAAAACACTTCTAATGCAGCAACCGCCAAAAAAGGAGGGAGGCCCTTCCCTCACAGCCAGATATCAACAATGACATATAGGATGGCGGTCAGCATCAGTTTTTCTTTATTGTGAGATCCCAGAGTACAAAATAGCACAAACGTTTCGACTCTGAAAGCGAGTCTTTGTCAAGCTCAAAAAAGTGTCAAAAATACAGCAGCTTTTAATATGCAAAGGGTGGTACATACAATTTTTGTCACAAACCAATAAACAATTAATTATTCCATCCTTAACTAATGTCATAGGTGTAAACCTAACAAACCCAAACCAATAGTGGTCTAAAATTTAAAATCGACATAAGATAACCCCAATCGGATCTCTTTTGGACATCCCGGACGAGCGGTATCACCATCTCTACATCCTCGGCGTCTTCTAATTCTCACTGCGCATGACAGGAACATCAGAAATATTCATCACGCTAACTGCGCGGGAACTCGTGCCCACAGTCAATCGGAAGTGGCCTCAGCGCTCAATCGCGCATGCTCAATGCCCAAACTACAGCGTACAATGCATTCACGTAAAGTGTTTAACAATTTTCATCAACTCAAATCAAGGTACATCATAAGCATAGAGACAGCACTGAAAGAATCCATGGCCAGGATGCATAATATGCATCTACCATAGATCAACATTTGAGTGAGCCAATCCCCTATTCTATTAAATTCCCTACATAAATTTAAAACAATGTTTTTAAGGTGCGCTAACAATTATGTACTTGTTTGAAGAGAATGTATCATACCCCGCTCATCCCGCCCAATCCTAAAAAATAAATAAAAAATAAAATTTATTGACATTATTTTAAGGTGGAATAATTAATTGTGATTTTTTTTGTGACACATTGTATGTACCACCCTTTGCATTATATCGGGCTGTTTTTTGACACTTTATTGAGCTTGACAAAGAATCGCTGCGAGTCAAACGTTGCTCTATTTTGTACTCTGGGATCTCAAAAATAAAGAACACGATCGACGCCATCCTGTATGTTATTTTTTGATACGGGCTGTGAGGAAGGGCCTCCCCCTTTTTTGGGGGCTGTGTTTAGAAGTTTTGGGGGATGGGAAACGGAGGACTTTTGGTGTGCAAAATTTTGAAATTTTTCTACATTTATGGAGCCGTAAGCGAGCACGGGGGCCCAAATCCATTTGGAGGTAAGTGCAGGGGTCCTATCCTGATAACCTTATTTGGGAAATCCCTTAGTCCTTGTATATACTGATGAAGCTAAACGAAAATTGTTATCGATTGGTGGATGTAAATTTTCCTTTTTTAGTTCACCTTCAATTAAAAGCTTTAAAAGAGGGAAATGTGAACGGAAAGAAAGTATATCACCATTAAATTTAATTAAATACATTTTTTTGGGAAATTACAAAGCCCAACGTACCCCAAGGGGGGGGGCTACGATAAAAATTTAAGACCAACATTTTTTCCTTCATGATGAAATTTTCTGCAAGAAGTTTGAATCTTTTAGCAATAAAATATCATTGACTTGATTCTTCTCAATGGGGAGTTTCTCCAGAAAACTTACCATGCTGAAATCGGGGGTTACAACTTTGGAGACACAGCTGGCAAAGCTTTTTTTCTATGAGCATCTTGTAGTTTCAAGGGAAAGCACAAAAAATTATTGAGACCAAACAAATTGAAGAATAAAAAGGACAAGTGGCACCGTGATTTAAGGTTTAACAGCAAGGAAAGATTATACCTGGCAGGGGACAATAAATCCAAACTTTAAAAGGGGGAAAAAAGAAGTTCCGCAATTTGGGCATAAAAATTTGATAACGACAGCAACTCAGATCCACGGATAAATTCACTTCAATAAATTTTTTTTAAAAGGTTAAACCCCGACAGAGGAATAAATCAGAAGGGGGGCCGGGAAACATCACCGCAACAAAAGAGCAGAGGAAATAATTCCCCCCAGAACGATTTCCACGCCCAATGGAGGAAACGTCCCAATCGAGTGAACCAGGAACCCACAAAATTTAAAACAACAGGTAACTTGGTAGTAAAATCTCTTCAGTTCAATTATCAGAATTAAGATTAAAGTATTGAATGGGGGTCTTTCTTTTAGTCCAACTGCTCCTTTTGACTGGTTTAAGTTTGATTTTGATCTTCAAAATTTTTTTTGGAGTTTACTTTAAAGGCCTTTTTTTAATGATAAGAATTTGTGTGAATAACAATGATAAAAATTTTGTGAAGGGTGAAATGATAGGGTTTTTTAAAAGCCCTGGTTTGGGGTTTAAAAAAGGATTTTCCCCCCCCACACTAACCATATTGTTGAGACGTACATCAAATTAACTACAAAATTTTAATACAAAATCACAGTAGGAATATTTAAAGATAGGCAAAATTTGTCAATGCAGAAAAGAGGCATTGAGGGGTTGATGGAGAACGCTCATGTCATAAAACCGGGGGCAAGGGGGAGCGGTTTTGTATGATGAATAAGGAGCATATGAGAAGGAGATTTTATCGTCGTTGAATTTTTGAGGTCTATTGTGTTAGACGAGACCCAAAATTTGATATAAGCGTGAAATCAATATTGTTATTTATGGAGCAATTGTGAGAAAATCATTGACTAAAGGTAAAAATTTCTTAAAAGTTTTCTTCACCTGACTCCCGTGTATAACCCTTCCAAAAAATAAGGATTTGGAGAACCCTCCTGGAAGACCTATTGTTCAGGGGGGGACTCGATTTTTTAGTAACATTGCTATTTTTTTGGAAGGGTTTTACGTTGTTTTGCTACTTTTGCTCCATCCTATGTCAGGGGCACAGCTGATTTTTTTTTGTAAATGCGTAAAATTCATTGCCCCGATCGTTTCCCTTTTTTGTTTCTTTTGATGTAGTCTCATTTACACCTCTTTGCCACACATTGGGGTTGGGGGCTGTTTTGGAGCGTCGCCCCACCGACTGCGATCCCCGGGTATCACACTTTGTTCTCACCCTTCTGGAGATGGCCCGAAAAAAGGGAAAATTTCCTTTTTGGGGTAAATTTTATCTCCAGAAGGGGGCGGCCAGGGTCCCAAAGGGCCCCCCCATTTAACATCTTTTTGGGTTCCCTTGAGGGAAAAGTGTGTTTATTATCTCCATACTCGGATCGCATTCTGTGCTGGTGGCGCTTATTGATGAATTTTTTGATCTGGGGCAGGATCCTTGGAGGATCTGGAGCAATTTCACAGATATTTTTTTTAGGTCTGGGTTGAATTTAAAAAGTTGTATCTGATGTGCCTTTCAATTTTTGGTACCCGGTAAGTTTGTGTGGACCATTGGGGATCTATTTTTCAAGGGAACGGATCGAACAATTTGTTACAATATCAAGTGCACACCGAAAAATAGATCAATTCCCCCCCCTGGAGCAATTGGAAGGGTTAAGAAGTGGTCTTGATGAAGTTAGTTGGATAACCCCTGTTCAAGAATGTGGAGAAAATTTATCCTAGGGTTATCCGAAGGCATTATGAAGAAAACAACACGGTTAAAAAGATTAAAAGGGATGTCCCTTATACCGAAGTGGAAAAAGAAACAAGATAGGGTCCCTTTGTCCAACCTAAGTAAAAATTGGGGCGAAATTTCCAAAAGCCTTAAAAAAAAAAATGGAAAAATTCTGCGGGGTGGGTTCCCCTGAATTCCCGAATTTGCGGTAATCAATATGTCTTTGTCGTAATAAAAATTTCGAGATAAAAATTGTCAGATCTGATTGTTTTGAGGACAGGAGTACAAACAGACATACTTATAACCGCCCAAAAGATGGTAATTTATCCCTGCCATAAGTTGTGTAACTGTGTTAATCTGTTACTTGGTACTCTTTGCTCACCTTTTTACAGGACGTCAAATTAAGGCTGCAGACAGAAACACAAGTCGCTCAAACATATGTGATATTATAAGAATACCTTGTCCCTTGTAGCTTGATTTTACATAGAGAAACAACTATGGAAATACGGAAAGAATTAAATAACATAAAAGTACTATTCGGAGAAAAATGTTTGGATTGGCCTGTAGCCAAACTTTTGTGGAGAAGGCCCCTCGATTTCCCAATTAAGAATTTAGGGTTATCGTTCAAGTAGCCCCGTGAGAAGGGAGGGGATGTGAAAGATTGTTGAAAAGGAAGGAAACTTAAGTGGATTTTTGATCTAAAAACATTGCATCCCATCAGGATTAAATCTAGAATATAAGTTGTAAGAATATATTTTCTGATGTAATATATTGTGTAAAATACATAAGTTGGTTTTTATTTGTTTTTCTTAATGGATTAATAATAAAGAATTTTTATTTATTATTTAGGATGTGAACGGATGAGCGGATCACTGGTACATTCTCTTCAAATCGAAGATACAAATTTTGTTATGCCTGTACCTAAAAAATTGTTATAGTATATGGATGAATTTAATAGAAATCAGCGTATTGGCTCACTCAAATGATGATCTATGTTAGATGCATATTATGCATCCTGGCCATGGAATCATTCATAGCTGTCCTCTATGCTATATGAATAGTACCCTTGATTTAGTTGATGAACATTGTAAAACACTATACGTGTAATGCATTGTACGCTGTAGTTTGGGCATTGAGGCATGCGCGATTGAGCGCTGAGGCCACTTCCGATTGACTGTGGGCACGAGTCCTGCGCAGTAGCGTGATGAATAATTCTGATGTTCCTGTCATGCGCAGTGAGAATTAGAAGACGCGGGGGGGAGGGATGTAGAGATGGTGATCCCTCTCTTCAGGTATGTCCAAAAGAGATCCTATTGGTTTTATCTTATGTCGATTTTAAATTTTAGACCACTATTTGGTGGATTTGTAGGTCTTCCACCTATGAACATTAGTTAAGGATGAATAATTAATTGTGATTGGTTTTGTGACACATTGTAAGTACCACCCTTTTGCATATATATCTGCTGTATTTTGACACTTTATTTGAGCTTGCAAAGACTCGCTGCAGAGTCGAAACGTTGCTGCTATTTTGAACACTGGGATCTCACAATAAAGAACACGATGCTGACGCCATCTCATGTATGTTATGGTTGATATCTGGCTGTGAGGGAAGGGCCTCCCTCCTTATTTGGCGGTCCTGCTGCATTAGAAGTGTTGGATGAACGGAAACGGAGGACATTTGGTGCTGTTCTAAATTTGCAATTTTTTCTACAATCTCTCTGTGTTGTCTGTCTTAAAAAACTAATGAAGCAATGAAGCCAGAAAAGTTAAAGCATCCTTTAACAACAGTGAGTACAAATGTAGCTAGTAAGCCGAAGGAATATTTTGAGTGGCAAAGGGAGCTCTACTTAAAGCAAAAAGGCAAAATGATGTTGTGCACCACTGTAAACAAGAAGGCTCTTTGTGAGTCGTATTTGGTAGCAGTATGAATTGCACATTCCAAGAAGCCTCACACAGTTGGGGAAGAGCTTATACTGCCAGCAGCTGTAGAGATGTGTGAAGTTATACTGGGGAAATAATGTAGCCAAAAACTGAAAGCAATTCCATCATTTGATAGCATGGTGAGCAGAAGAATTGGTGATATGTTGGAAGACATAACTATATGTGAGATATTGCTGGAAAGATGAAGTGTTGGAGGGCTTTTTGTTTTGCAAAGCCATCTTAGGACTTACTAATGGGAAAGACCTTTTCAACATAGTTGACAATTTTTTTGTCCAGTCGAAATTGCCATGGATGCAGACATGGACACAGAATTTGTACTGATGGCACTGCTGCGATGACACAAAGGATGTCTGGTCTAGTCGTTCGATTAATGGAAGTTGCTCCACGAGTAACAACAACCCACTGCATGATCCACCGCAAGGCTGCAAAGGACATGGATGAAAATCTTGCTGATGTGTTTTCAGAGTGTGTTAAAATTGTTAACGTCAACAAAACCAGGCCTCTCAATCATTGTTAGCTTGAAAACTTATGTTGCGGAATGGGAGCAGAACATAAACAATTAGGGGGACATGTATGAAAACGTTCTAGGTCTAAGACTTTCTTTGTTGCCTATAGCAACCAATCAGAGCTCTGATTGGTCCCTATGGGCAACAAAGAAAGCTTTAGACCTAGACAGTTTTCATACATGTGGTACTTACTGCTGCATACAGTAAGATGGCTATCGCGTGGTTGTGTTGTACAGAACGTATCTGAGATCTGGGATGAATTGCTCATATTTCTAAAATAGCATAATGGAACATTGGCATGTTTATTCACTGACGAAACATGGGTTGTCAGTTTGACATATCTTGGAGACATTTTCAACATTCTGATCAACTTAAATTTTTCATTGCAAAATCCTGACTCAAACATTCTAAAAATGCATGTGTGGACAGGAGTGCCCACTTCTATCCAGCAAAGCCAGTGATTTTTTTTTTCATTTGTGATGACTTACTTGTGTGAACAAGAATTTTCTGCTGTAACTGTGCTGAAAACGAGATACAGAGGAAGACTCAGCATTAAAGATGAGATACGTGTTTGTTTACATGGAGCCACGTTTGAACAAATTATGCAGTGATGAACAGACACAGCCGTCACACTGAACTGAACGACACTATGGCTTGGTCATTTCATGTAATTCATTATCTCTGTAATGGTTGTAGCTTACTATTAATGCATCTAGTACACACTTTTAATCAGGTACAATGCTACTGTATTTGATTAGCAGTCCATAAACATTGTGTAATTCACTGTTATGTGTGTCTTTACTGTTTGTTAGATTACCAAAAATGTGACTGTCCACATTGAAATGGGACAGGAGTTGGGGTCCGTGGCAGAAAAAAGGTTGAAAACCTTTGCTCTAAATGGTCCACACCATTCAAGTCTACAGGAAAAAAAAGAAAATAATAGTGCAGATGGTCTGATCTTTTATTCGTTACTCAGGAACAAAGCAATAAAAGTTGTTTACTCCATATGAAATATTAATAGCAAACATGGCACAGCCTGATCCATGGTTTTGCTATATAGCTTTTTCAATTGCCCCATCTGCACTATTACTTTCTTTTCTTCCTATAGACTTTTATGGTGTGGAGTCTTTTGCAGAATCTCTGTGACGGATCATTATACACCTAATGTATAGAGCATTCGTATTGGACTAAATGGTCTTGATGAAGCAACCGAGAAGTATTTTTACTATTTATCTAAAAAACAGTGGCATTTCAGATCAAGCATTATTTTCAGACAATCTGCCCTTGATTAGACTTGATGGAAAGCTTTCATAAATGAGTCACGCCTGCTGGAATTGTATGTGCAATGTATGCTCCAATGTTTGTGTGGCACAAAGGCTCCATAAATATGGCTACTTTTCTTAAACATCCTATGGTGTTAAAGGGGTGTTCTCACCACGCTATTTTGCAGAGCCTACTCTTCACAGAGCCTGCTTAAAACTCATACTAACTGGTCAAGCTGTGTGTGGGTCTATATCAGTGACTGGCATATCAGCTCTGCTTTTCCTAACTGATTCTATTGCAGGGACATTGCTAACAGAAGAGTTTAAACAATAAGGTAGAAGGCTGCAAAGCTCTAAAAGGTTAAAGCTTGTCAGTAGTGATGAGCGATTGTGTCAACTATCGTTATCGATTCGATAGTCGATATCGGCAATTATCATGACGATTCCCCTAGTCGGATACAGATTATCGCCATGGGCCATTAAAGTCATGGGAGAGGAACAACACCTTCATTTTTACACCCAAACAGTCTGGAGAAAACTGGAATTTAACATCCACAACAGCAAACTGGTACGTGCTCCATCTTGGGCAAGACAATTAGGGTATAAAAGTCACAAAAAAAAAGTCACGACCATTCCTTCCCTGTCTTGTACCAAAGCAAAAACCCTTAAAACTGCAACCCAAAAATTTAAAAAGTGCCAGTAGGC
Organism: Phyllomedusa bahiana; assembly: GCA_025379985.1. NCBI lineage: Eukaryota > Metazoa > Chordata > Amphibia > Anura > Hylidae > Phyllomedusa > Phyllomedusa bahiana. Next base: position 3,877 of record JAODAL010044838.1, on the reverse strand, counting down.
AGTATTATTTGAACCATAATTTTATTAAACTGGACTTTTGACTTCTATTTTCCGGGAACGCAACATGACCATTAAATTTTATGACCTAAGTTTAAAAAAGTGCAAAAAAAAGGAGGGTTTTTTTAAACCACCATTTTAGTTGAAACTGGAATTGACCTCCCGGGCCCCGGACCGCACTGACCCTAAACCCTCATGCCCACAGTTTAAAAAGTGCGGTAAAGGAGTCTTTTTGAAACACCATTTTAGTTGAACGGACATTGATATATCTGTCCTGACTGTATATACTGAGTGGGCAAAATTTCCCGAAATTTTTGGTTCTTTCACTTCGCCGAATTTATCGGCAAAAAAAACTTCTTTCCCGAATTACTTCGGGAAAAATACGTTAAAAAACAGCTATTTCCAGCTGCACAGAGCCTACAGGGGTGGGGAAACGTTGTGCCATGTTTTAAATAGCAGAGGGGTTTGGGTTCGGTCTCATACAATTTTGTGTTTTAGATGACACGCACTGACTGCCGCCGCTCATAAAAATTGCTTCACTATAAAATTCCCTGGGCATTAAGGGCAAAACGACCATAAAACTGAAGGGGGAATGTGCCTGAAAAAGTCAGGCAGCGACGCTGGAAAAAAAAAACTGGGGGCTCGGGTGGAAATTTTAGTGAAAAGGTTGGAGGTGACGGCGGCCAGCCACAGCAGCATGAGGTCAGATAGTGGCGCACAATGACTTTTGGGAGGGGGGGAAAAAACAGGATGGGCCCACAGAGTGGAAAATACACAGTGTGTAGGTCACGGCAGCACCACACGCAGCATGAGGTCAGACTTGGCACAAGCAGAGGGGGTTGGGTCACGCGCGCCCCCAGCAGCGCAGGGTCAGACAGTGGCCAAAAAACAGTGTGAAGGTCACGGCAGCAGCCAAGCAGCAGATGAGGTCAGACAGGGCACAATGCACGTGGGGAGGCACGGCATCAGCCACAGCGCAGCATGAGGTCAGACAGTGGCACAAGACACAGTGTGTAGGTGGCGGCGCAGCCACAGCAGCAGCTGAGGTCAGACAGTGGCACAATGACACAGTGTGTAGGTCCGGAAGCAGCCACAGCAGCACATGCGTAGACAGGGGCACAATGACACATTTGGGGCCCCGGTACAGTAGCAGCCACAGCAGCAGATGAGGTCAGACAGGGGAACAATGAATTCGGAGGGGGAAAAAAAAACAGGATGGGCCACAAAATGGGAAATGACACATTTGGAGGGTTACGGCATAGCCACGCGCAGCATGAGGTCGACGGGGCACAATGACACAGTGGTAGGTCCACGGCAGCAGCCACAGCACGCATGGGGGGTTTCGACATGGCACAATGAACAGTTTAGGTCATGGCAGCACCACAGCACAGCATAGGTCAGCGGGGCACAATGACATTCTGGAGGTGGAAAAAAACAGGAGTGGCCACAGAGGGGGAAAAAAAGAACAGTGGGAGGTCACAGCAGCAGCCACCGCACATGAGGTAGACAGTGGACAATGACTTTTGGGAGGGGGCAAAAACTGGGTAGGCCAAAGAGTGGCACAAGACAGAGAGGGGAGGTGATGGCGGCGGGGGAAAAAACAGCGAGGTCAGAGGGGGACAAATGACAAGTGGGAGCCCGGCAGCACCGATGAAGGTCAGACAGTGGCCCAAAAGGGCACGTGAAGGTCAGGGAGCACCCAGCAGCACTAGGCAGACAGGGGCACGAACGTGTGTAGGTCGGGGCAGCACCACAGCAGCACATGATCGACATTGGCACAATGACATTCTAAGGTGGAAAAAAAACGGAATAGGCCACAGAGTGGCACAATGAAACGATGTCTAGGCACAGCAGCACCACAGCGCAGCTGAGGTCAGAAATGGCCAATCAAATTCTGGAGGGGCAAAACGGGAGTAGGCCACAGAGTGGCACAATGACAGGGTGGAGGTGACGGCGGCAGGAGCAACAGCATGAGGTCAAGAGGGGCACAATGAACATGTGGGGGTAGGGACAGCCACAGCAGCGCAAGAGATCAGACAGGGGCCAAAATGACAGAGTGTGGAGGTGGGTGGCAATACCAGCCCCTGGAATGATGGTTGGTGGCAGATGGAGAAACTGCGCATGTGTGGCATGGCGGGTGGCGGCTCAGAATAGTGGCTAGGAGGTATTTTGCCCCAGATCATTTCTCCCATTTTGGGGTGAGGCGTCATGGTGATGTAGTTGACCCAAAGGATTTGGTTTTGGAAACCCTGGCCGACCCACGCCATTCATTTGAAAAAGGTCAGTCGTTCCACATTTCCTGTGGACAAGGGGTTCCCCTTTGGGGGGAACGATGGCCCCGCCGCACTGAACACCCGCTCTGATGCCACACTATGGCCGGGGGGGGACAGCTTCCCCACTGCAAATCGAAAGTTGCGGCCACACACCAGTTTTGGCTGCCAGTAGTCCAGCAATTTTCTATCTGGGGTGGCGGGTGCGCCCCAAGTGGCCACCCCCTGTTGGTTTCGGGGTTTGGGCTCCAGGTCCTGCTGCTGCTGGCGACCTGCCCTCCTCACTGGGCAGGTAAAGGAAGCTGCTATCTGGACCCAGACTTAGGTTGCTGCTGAGGGAGCTGGTACTCCCCCGCCCCCCCCCCCTTCCCCCCGCAGCCGGGGCAGATTCTTTTCGGGCGCTGAAGAACCCCCCGTTCAGACCTGTCAAAGGAGGGACAGCCGCACTGGGCAGGGCCAACTGAAAAGGAGGTTTTCCTATGTATTTGAGTTTTCCTCCCTCTCAATAGGGGGAAAAGGTCCCATTTTGGCCCGGGGGTAGCGAGGGCCAATAGGGTGGGGGCCAGAAGTCTCCTCCCCGGATGCTGACTATTCGGCTGTCACTAGCCAGGCTAATCAGCATGCTGCGGGCCATCTGCACAAGTGACTCCGAGGGGCTCCCTGCCTCCATCTCCACTGTATAATGCCACGGTGCTTGCGGGTCATCTGCCTCGTCTTCCTCATCTCCATCTACCTCCTCCAGCTGCTCCTGACCTCCTCTCTTGTCACCTGCGTAGAAAATCCACTCATTTCACCAGACAATGCTTCTGCTCCAATGTCCTCCTCCTCCTCCTCCATTTCAGTCCTCACCGGACTCATGTGGCCGCGAGATGTAGTCGCCACGTCTCCAGTCCCCTGCCCAGACAGATTTTTCAGCATCTGTTCCAGGACATGAAGCAGTGGAAAGACGTTATTCATCCTGTAGTCCTGGCGACTGACAAAAAACGTGGCCTCCTCGAATGGCCTCAATAAACGGCAGGAGTCACGCATGAGCTGCAACTGGCTGACATCAAAGTTACACAGGGGAGTACTCCGGTCCGCCTGGATCATCAAAAAATCGTTAATGGCCTTTCTCTGTTCATACAGTCGGTCCAACATGTGCAGGCTGGAATTCCAACGGGTGGAAACATCGCATTTCAGAGTGTGTTGGGGAAGAGGCCGTTCTTCTGCTGCACTGAGGAGGGTGTTCCTGGCTTTGTAGGAATGGATGAAGTGCATGCACAGTTTCCTGGCCTTTTTCAGAATCTTCTGAAGATCAGTGGAAGACTTCAGGAACATTTTCACAACCAGATTGAACACATGCATCATGCAGGGCGCATGGACCATCCCTTCTCGGTGCAGCGCGGACACCATGTTCCTCCCATTGCCGTCACCATGGTTCCGATTTGCAGTTGGCGCGGAGAAAGCCACACATCGATTTCTTGCTGCATGACGCGGAGCAGTTCCTACCCTGTGTGACGTCTTTCGGCGAGGCAAGCCAGTTGTAGAGCTGGTGACACCGCTGTCCCTACACATGTTGGTATGATGGAGCAGTACTTGTGGAGGCGAGATGTTTTGGTGGAGGAGGGGGG
>JAODAL010044837.1:0-32508 GCA_025379985.1 Phyllomedusa bahiana | reverse complement strand
AGGACGGGATAATTAATTCCAGTTCAACAATTTTTGTGGTTCAAAGACTCCTTTTCCCCCCACTTTTTAATCTGTGGGCCAGACAGTTTAATGGTCATACGGGGAAAAGGACAGATATAGTTAATGCCCAGTTCAATAAAATGGGGTTAAAAGCCCCCTTTTCCCGGCAATTTTTTTTAATTTGGGGGTCAAAAGGTTTGGGGGCATGCTGTGGCCGGGACGGTACAGTCTATGTCCAGTGAAACAAAAATGGTGGTTGGGAAAGACGGGGTAGTAAAAGGTTGTGAGTTTTTTTTCTGTGGCTTTTATACCCAAATTTGGTTCCAAGATGTGACGTATCCATTTAAATTTGTGATGTTAATTCCAGCCCCCAGCCCTGTTGGGGTGTAAGAATGAAGGTGTTTTTCTCTCCCCAAAGACCCTTTAATGGTATGGGGTTAAATTTATCGATATCGGATACTTATTGAAAATTGCCTTTTATGACTATGACCCGATGACGATGTCAAGAATCGTCTTCACTACTGAAAGGGAGCCCGCACTGGCCATTTTGGTGGTTCTTCAAAAATGGAAGGATGGGAGAGCCCCCTTCACCTGCCACCAGCCCGGTGGCTCAAACCCCGGGGGGGCCGCACCGTGCTTGTCAGGCCACGTGTCACTTCGTACGCAAAAGGCATTCCCGCTGCTGCCACAATCGCGGGGATGTGGAGGGTGGAATTCCAGGTGTTGCCACGTCAACAATGGGGGTTGGGGGAGGTGAGTGGCGCAATGCACCCCGGCGAACAAGCAGGGTGCGAACGCCGGAAGTGCGAACTCAGCCCCCGAGCTTTCAGCAGCGCCCCAAAAAGGGGGGTTTGCTCTTTAGAAATTTTAAACAAAAGGTTTATGACATGGCCGGGCAAATGTGCTCCAGCCTCCCGATCTTAAAGGGGGGACCAAAATTTTGACCGTTACGCACACCCCTTCCCGGGCCAAGGTTCTTGTCACCCAGCCCGTCGGTCTCATTGGGAGAGCCGCCCACAGCCCCTGACCTTGGTGGACGGTCTCCAAGACAGATTAATTTCACATGGCCGGTTTTTCCCGGGGCACATGATGCCCCAGAGGCCCTTGGGGAAAGAACCCTGACCATCCCTTTTTGGTTTTGAAGAGTGGCGCCCCGGGCCCGAGACCATCGTCCCACCAGAGCACCCCCCCAGCTCCTCAGTTAAAATTGGGTTAAAGGTTTTTCTGCTCCCAAAAATGGTAACAGAAAGGTGGATGCTAGGCTGGCCGCTGTAGGGTGCAGGTTGGGCAAATGGGGGTGGAGAAGGGGTAGGATGGGTTTGGTTGGGCTGGGGGTTTTCTGGGGGACGGTTTGGGGGCTGAAACGAGGGGATCCCTGACATATCGAGAGACTTTGGGAGTGAAAAACGCTTGGGGGTGGGGAAGGGGGGGAGGCGGAAAGAGGGTGTGACAGGGTTTGGGGAAACCCCCATCGGGGTTGGGGTTTTTTTGGCCAAGGTTCCATCTATTTCAACCGCTTCCTGCATGGATTTGACATGTTATGGTGGTTTAAACCCTAAGATTCTTTCCTTTCTGATGCGTTTTCGGCAAAGGTGGTTTGACATTGCTGGGTGAAACAGAGGCTTGTCGAAAAAAGGCCCCCGGCTTGAGGGTCCGGGAACTTTTCGCGGCGATAAGCGAGGAGCGGGGTTTCCGCTATGTGGGGGGGAAAACCCAGCGGACTTGGGGGACCCCCCTCCTCCCTTTTTAGGGGGAGCCTATGACACTACCCCATCGTCTTCCCCCCGCCCGTGAGAAGCGCTCGCAAGCAAATTTCTGCTGAAATGACCACGTTGGGGTCCCAATGCGTATCATCATCAAAACCCGGTGTTTCCTTGCCTGACTTCTGCATCCCGGAGCGCGGGCTACAAGCAAAGGCACGCAAGGCGTTTCCGAGCCCGGGATTTTGCCCTTGACCGGCTTCCTTTTCCCCTCTGATGGCTTTGCTTTGGGCGTCAGGCAAAAAATCATCCCTTTTGGTTTTTGATCTTTGGGGAAAACCTTCTGACCCCACCGCATTTTTTAAAAAAGACGTTTCAGAAAAAAAGGTTTTCCTCAGTGGGGGTACCGAGTTTTACATTTGGGCTGCCTTCCTTACGTTGGACAGATTCGGACATGTGTGACGACATTTATGGCCGGATTGGAGGACGAGGGGGAAGACGGGATGCAGGTTGCATTAACCACTGAAGAAAAATTTTGGCGACGCTATTCGTTATGAATTCACGGGGGCCCCACCCAGCGATGACACCTGACGGTCCTTTGAAACCCCGACCCCGCTGGCTTCGTGTTTCGCCAGCACTGGAAGGGGGAAAGCCCCTTTCCCCTCACCTCTCCCTCCATGCCCTACACCCCTCTTGTTCGCTTACCCCCGCATTTCGCTCAATGTTCGAAATAAAAAAAGTGAGAAGGTTGGAAGGTTTTGAAGTCTCTTATTGAAAGACGGCAATTCACAGCTATTTTAAATCCCTCTAATTTCCTACGCCAAAGGATTAGAAACTAAATTTTTCTGGGAATACCTGTGAAATGCGGTCTGGGGAAGAAGTAAGGCAAAATCAACAGGTTCTTCTTCAGTCCCAGAAAATTTACAACTCCCCAGTAGGACTAAATTGATAGTTTTCAAAAAAAAATCATACAAAAGGTATCTGCGCCAATCTAGATTCAACGACGCAATAAAAAATATTTAAATTACACGGGTAGAAATTGGTTTTTTTTTCATCAATGACAAACAGAACAGTTGCAAAAAAATCAAATTGTCCCCAAAAGTTCTATTTGAAAAAAAAAAAAAAAGAAATAACCAAAAGTAACTACAAATTTCTGTATTTAAATTTAATACAAAGGGGCTATTTGAAAAAAATGGGGGGAACCAAAAGCAATACAGCTATTTAAATTTATACGGAAAGAAAAGGAGGTTTTTTGCACCAATGAAATACACCCGCAATTATAGCAATTTCGTATCGTAATATAATACAAAAGGTCCCTTTTAAAAAATTGGGCTGCGGGAAAGGAAAAAAAACCAATTAAAATATGTATTGTCGACAAAAGTGGCTATTTTAAAAAAAACTGGGCCACACCACGTGCAATACAGCTATTTAAAAGTTTTAAGGGGTAAAAAAACGGGGGTTTTTGCACCAAAGAAATCACCAACAGTAACATTAAATTTTTTGTAAAAAATTTTTAAGTACAAAGGGGGTCTTTAACAAAATTGGGCTGGGCAAAGTTTTGAAAAAAAAAAAACCTAATTTTAAAAATTTTGTTTTAAACGGATTAATAAAAAAGGGGGGGGTTTGACCTAAAAAATACAACGCAATTACTAGCAAATTTTTGTATCCCAATGTAAGTATAAGGGGGGTCTTTGAAAAACCCAAAAAGGCCTGCCCAAAGTGAAAAAACCTAATTTAAAAAAGTTACGGATAAAAAAAAGGTGGGTTTTTTCACCTAAAAATACAACAGCAATTCAAAATTTCTGTATTAAGTAAGTAAAGGGGGGTCTTTTTAACCAAAAATGGCCTGGCCCAAATGAAAAAAACCTAATTTTAAAATTTTTACGATAATAAAAGGGGGTTTTTTCACCAAAAAATAAAAAGCAAATTTCTAGCAAAATTTTTTGTATCCTAATGAAGATAAGGGGGGTCTTTGAACCAAAATGGCCTGCGCCAAAAAAGAAAAAAAACCTTTTTAAATTTTGTACTGATAATAAAAAGGGGGTTTTTTCCCTAGAAATATAAAACCAATTACTAGCAAATTCGTATGTAATATAGACAAGTGGGTCTTTGAACAAAAAATGGGGGTGGCAAAGTAAAAAGACCTAATTAAATTGTGTACAGAAAAAAAAATTGGGTTTTTACCAAAAAAATACAACAGCAATTACAGCAAATTTCTGTAACCCCAAGTAAGAAAAAGGTGGGTTTGAACCAAATGGCTGGGCCAAAGTGAAAAAAAAAAAAATTAAATTTTGTACGGATAAAAAAAGGTGGGGTTTTTTGCACCTATAAAATACAACAGCGAATACTACAAAATTTTTTGTTTCCTAATAAAGTATGAGGGGGGCTTTGAACCAAAAAAGGCCGGGCCAAAAGGAAAAAACCTAATTTTAAATTGTTGTCGGATAAAAAAAAGGTGGGTTTTTGAAAAACCTATAAAATACAAAAACAAATTTTCTAGCAAATTTCTGTATCCTTTTAATTTTTAAAAGTTATAAGGTTGGGTCCCCTTTTTGAAAAAAAAAATGGCCTGTGCCAAAGTGAAAAAAACCTAAATTTAAAATTGTGTACGGATAATAAAAAAGGGGGGTTTTGCACCCATAAAAAAACAGCAATTTACAAATTTTTGTTCCTAATGTAAGTATAAGGTGGGGCTTTTAACCCAAAAGGCCTTCGCCAAATGAAAAAAAAAATAATTTAAAATTTGTACGGATAAAAAAGGGGGTTTTTTGCACCCATTTAAAAAACAACACAAATTACAAACAAATTTCTGATGTAATATAAGTACAAGTGGGTTTTGAACAAAAATGGGCTGCGCCAAAGGAAAAAAAAAAAATTTAATTTAATTTTTTGTGTATGGATAATAAAAGGTGGGTTTTTTGCATCTTATAAATCAACACAATTACTGCAAATTTCTGTTCCAATGATATAAAAGGGGGGTCTTTTTAACCAAAATGGCCGCCCAAAGTGAAAAAACCCAAAAAAAAATTGTGTCGGATAATAAAAGGGGGGGTTTTTTGGGACCCATAAAATACAAAGCCATTCTACAAAATTTTTTTCATGGTAAAAAGTACAAATTTGGGTATTTGAACAAAACTGGGGGCGCCAAAGTGAAAAAACCTAATTAAATTTGTACGGATAAAAAAAGGGTTTTGCACCAAGAAATTTCACCTGCAGTGACTAGAAAGTTCTTACCTAAATTTAAATAAAGGTGGGTCTTTTTAACCAAATGGCCTGGCCAAGGAAAAAAACTAATTAAATTGTGTACAGATAATAATAATGGGTTTTTGCACCTATAAAATACAAAAATTATACAAATTTCTGTATCCCCCAAGTAAGAAAGGTGGGTTTTTGAACCAAAAAGGCCTGCGCCCAAATGAAAAAAAAACCCAATTAAATTGTGTAGGTAATAAAAAAAAGGGGGTTTTTCACCTATAAAATACAACAGAAATTTCAGCAAATTTTGCAGGTAAATAAGTACAAATGGGAAAATTTTAACAAAAACTGGCTGCGCCAAAGTGAAAAAAAACCTAATTAATTATGTACGGGTAATAAAAGGGGGGTTTTTGCACCAATGAAATACACCTGCGTACTAGAAAAAGTTCTCTATCCTAATTAAGTACAAAAGTTGGGTCTTTTTGAAACAAAAAAATTTGGGCTGCACAAAAAATTTAAAAAAAAACCCTAATTAAATTGTGTACGGGTAAAAAAGGTGTTTCTTGCACCTATGAAAAACACCTGCAGTGCTGAAAAGTTTTATCCTAATCTAAGTACAAGTTGGGGTCTTTGAACAAAACAGCCACAAAATACAAGGTACTAATTCAGCAAAAACTGGCCAAAACTGGTAAAAAAAAAAAAAGCCATTTCAATTTCAGGTTCAAAGCACTGGGCTGCACAAATACCTCCCTTTCAAAAGCCTCTGTCTTCTGTGTTCGCCCCACTTCCGAGGGGTGCCACCCCCCCCGCACACCTCCCCCTCCTGCGGCTGTACAGCGCTAGATGCTTCTTTAAAAGTCTCAGCCTAACTAACAAATAACTGAAATTCTCTAATCTACCTATGTTCTAATGTTCACAGCTAAAAGCATAGTTGTCTGTGTGAACAAAGAGAACTGTGTCGCTGAGCTGTACTGAAGAGAAAGCTAACACACGTCCTGCTCTTATTAGACACAGTAACACACTGATGCTGAACAGGAAGGGCTGTTCTATGTAAAACGAGGTCATTTGATTTTTCCAGCCAATGACAACCATACACATCCCAGTCATGACGTCACACACCCAGCACACCCTGCTCTATGCTCTAAGCTGATTTACTTGCCGCCAAAATGACAGGAAGCGGCGAAAATTGCGTGATAGTAATAGATTATGCGCAGATTCTCACCTAAATTATCGCGTGATCGGAAAATTCCGATAAACCTAAAAACCGTGCCGATTTCAACTTTGTCGATTATAATCGCTCAACACTACTCATATGTTTAACTGACCTACATTTGGTAGTGGTAATCTATTACTTTTTAGAAACACGGATACATATCTTATACTGGGGTGAGTGACATCATATCTATGCTCTCTGATTCTGATACTCAAATGTCTGGAAGTACATCCTATGTACTGTACATTACATGCAGGAAAAAAATCATGTACACAACATGTTCACTTTGACAATTTAAAAAGGAACACATCTTGTATGTTTTATGTGTCACTGAAGAAGTAAAATGGGATGTTTTTTCCATGTATTGACAAAGGCTGCACCGATTCCTACCGCATCTGTAACTACCTGTCCAACTCAACCAGGTGGTATTATTATTTATAAACCCTGAATTCGTATACATGCCAGGAGAAACAATATTTCCCAATGTTTCAGACCTTCTGGATATAAACTTATATCCAAACTTCAAAATATCGCATAAAAAAGAATCGATTGATAATAGCAGTAAATATTTTCAACTAATATTAGTGATAAGCATATATTGAGCACTGTATTGGGTGACAAAATATACCAAGTTATGCAAGTTTATAGGATCTATACCTTATTGAATATAACGTATGCTATGGAGTGGCGATAGGGCGCCTTCCTTTCACCCTTATTGAACAACATTCAGTAGTAGACACTCCAAAATAACTAATAGTTTTAAACTTTCAATTTTTTATTACGCTCATCTAAAGCAGTAAAAAGCACATATCCATGCTATATAAAAAGGTATATAAAAGTCAATATTGCACTTGCGGTTTTGAGATCTCCAATGCAAGAGTATCCAGAGGTAAGTGCATAAGCCCCGAACATAGTATTCACAGCGTGATCGATTTCCACTCATGTGGCATGCTGATCCTGTCCAGGATATCTATGTATTTCGTCATCCACTGCATGTCATTATAATGACATACTATGTGTGAGGCTTATGCACTTACCTCTGAATACTCCTGCATTGGAGATCTCAAAACCGCAAGTGCAATATTGACTTTTATATACCTTTTCATATTCCATGGATATATGCTTTTTACTGCTTTAGATGCACGTAATAAAATATTGAAAGTTTGAAACTATTAGTTATTTTGAAAATATACCGAGTGCTCATCAGAAATGTGTTTGGGAGATTTAACCCGATATAATAAATCTTCCCTAATGATGTTATCCACAATATTCGTTGCTGATTATAATGTACTGTTCTTATATCCTCTATATTTTAGACTTGTAATCATTATATTTTTGTCTTTGATGTAATCAGTTTCCTGACTGCAATTACATTTTATTCTAATTAATTCACCTCCCAGTGTCCTGATTGTACATCTCCTTGCAAATATAAATCCAAATAAGAAATTTGTGACAAATGCATCTCAAAGGTGAAGAATAGGTTGTCATGGTTGTTGTTAAGATAATTGAAAAATGCTGGTACGGAAGACACACACCCCTGCCAAACAAGTAGGGTATCATCTATGTATCTTCTGTACCAGAAAATGTCAGATGCAAAAATATTATTCTCCAAATAATTATATCTCTCCTCCCTCCAGGCAACATAGATATTCACCAGTGAGAGGGAGAAACAAGAGCCCATTGTACACCCCTGGATCTGGAGAAAAAAACTGGTTGTTAACCAAAAAAAAGTTGTGCTGTAATAAAATTAAAGAACTATGACAATGTATTCCTTGAGCTGTGAGGGGTATTTAGTATATTTGTTTTAAAACTTCCCTTCAATTCTGTCAAAGTTAACATGTTATGTACATGATTTTTTTTTTCTGCATGTAATGTACAGTACATAGGATGTACCCTGTTTCCCCGAAATAAGACAGTGTCTTATATTAATTTTTGCTCCTAAAGACGAGCTAAGACTTATTTTTAGGGGATGTCTTATTTTACCGTGAACAAGAATTCACATTTATTGTTGAACAAAAAATCAATATGTATTAATATATTGTGGTGGTTTCATCTCAAACATCAGCATAAGCAGCCAAACTCTGAAAAGATATGTATCCGGAGCGTCTAAACACTTTGGGATATTCATTCAGGCAATCTATCTACATTCAGAGTCATTGCCTTAGAGTAAGTTTGCAAACCGGTCCGTGGTGGTGATTGGAAAAAAGCTCTAACAAACCGCGAAGCTTTTTGGATTCTCGTCTGAGATTCTAAATTTCCCAAAGAATTCAATTATAAGTCAGACCTTATGTACATATACTGATTCTTTTTAGATATAATTATTTATATTTGTTCTATATTTATATAATTATTTAAACATATTTATTATAAGTAGTCAGTTTAATATATTGTGGTTACTCAATGGTTAATACACACCTGTGCATGCTCTACAACCCTTGATTGTAAGGTCTTTAAGGGTGCCCCTTTCACTGTAATCGAATAGTCAGCCGAAAAACATGGCTCGAATGGCGTAGATGTTACCATGTTTTGTCTGCTGTAAGTTCTTTGGTCTTATGATACAGTCATCCATATTTTAATAAAGACTCAAAAAAGTCTGTTTTACTTATAATAATTAGTGTTGAGCGATTATTATCGACAAAGTTGAAATCGGCACGGTATTTACGTTGATCGGATTTTTTAGATCACGCGATAATTTAGGTTAAAATCTGTGCATAAATCTATTAATATTGCACCATTTTCGGCGCTTCCTGCCATTTTGGCGGCCCCGCAAATCACTTACAGAATAGAGCAGGGGAGATGTGTGTGCGACGTCATGATTGGGATGTTATGGTTGCGATTGGCTGGGAAAAAAACACTGACCCTCGTTTACATAGAACAGCCCTTCCTGTTCATGATCAGTGTGTTTCAGCGTTCTATAGCAGTAGGACCTGCGCTCTGCCTCTGTCCAAACAGCTCAGCAAAACTCAGCGAAAAAATTTTTATTTTTTCACAGAGACAGCTCTACTTTTAGCTGTGATCCTTAGAACTTAGTTAGATCAGAGATTTGTAGATTTTAGGTAGTTAGGCAGAGAATTTAAAAGGATCATCTACCGCTGTAAATTCACGAGGGTGAGCGTGGGGACGACGACCCGCGGGCGAACACAGACAAGCTCTATAAAGGATACTGGATATTGTACAGCCAAAACTTTGTTTAGACATTGCATTGCCTTATATTAGGATACAGATCTTTCCTAGTAAACTGCAGGTCTATTTGTTAGGTGCAAAACTCCACTTTTATTTTATCAGTATACATTTCAGTATAGGTGTTCTTTTTAAATTTTGTCCAGCTTTTTTGATATAGCCACCTTGCAGTTAAATTTGAATCCAGCAATTTTGTAGTCACCACAGGTTGATAGGTGCTAAAAATACCTTTTATTATCCCGTGTACATTTCAGATACGTGTTTTTTTTCATGGTGCAGGCCAGCTTTGTTGATAGAGCCACCTTGCAGTTAAATTTTAATCCAGCAACTTTGTAGTCAACACAGGTGTACTGATAGGTGCCAAAAATACCTTTTATATCCGTATACATTTCAGACAGGTGTTTTTTTTCACTTTTGGTCAGTCAAGCTTTGTTAATAAAGCTACTTCAGTTAAATTTGATACAGCAATTTTGTAGTCACCACAGGCGAATTGATTCGGTGCCAAAAAATACCTTTATTTATCAGTATACATTTCAGTACGTGCTTTTTTCACTTTTGGCAGGCAGCTTTCTTGATAGAGCCACCTTGCAGTTAAATTTGAATCCAGCAACTTTGTGTACTAGGTTACTACTGGTGCCTAAAAATACCTTTCATTACCTTAAACATTTCAGTACAGGTGTTTTTTTATCACTTTTGGGTCATCAAGCTTGTGATAGAGTACTTTGCAGGTTAAAATTTTTGATTCAACAGCATATTTTGTAGTCACCAGGTGAATTGGATAGGTTGCCAAAAGTACACGTTTATTATCGTATACATTTCGAAGGTTTTTTTTTTTCGTTTTGGTCAGTAAGCTTTTGATAGAGGTCCCTAGCACAAAAATTTTTCAACCCAGCAACTTTGTTTTGTTTGGGGTTTTGAGTAGCGTGTTTGTGTCTTTTAATAAGAATTTTCCAAAACTTTTCCTGCTTCTAAAATTTTTTATCTTTCTGAACATGGAGTGAATTCAAGTGGAAAACGGCAAAGGGGGGGGTGGACTGGAGGTAGAGTAGGAAAAAGAAGGTGCCCTTTAGGTGGGACAACCGCACCCAGGGGATTCTTTTGCAGGACCGTCAGGCCGTCTCGCGGGGCGGGCCCTGTGAATCTCAGTAACGAACAGGTCCCCAAATTGTTTTTCAGTGTTTAATGCAACTGCATCAGCAGTCTACCTCCTCGTCCTCCCAGTCACGGCCACAAATGTCGTCATCAGCATCATCAGCATCCGTCCAACATGAAGCAAAGGCAGCCCAAATATCAACTCGTGTACCCACCACTGTGAATAATCCATTTTCTGAAGACCTCTTTGATGACAAAATGCGGTTGGGGTCAGAATGGTGGTTCAAAGACTCCTTTTTGCGGCACTTTTTAAATCTGGGGCTCATGCAGGTTTGGGGCTCATGCTGTGACCCAGGACAGGTATAGTCAATGTCCAGTTCAACTAAAATGGTGGTTCAAAGACTCCTTTTTCCGGCACTTTTAATCTGTGGGTCAGACAGGTTTAATGGTCATACTGTGGTACAGAACAGGTATAGTCAATGTCCAGTTCAACTAAAATGGTGGTTGAAAGACTCCTTTTCCCAGCACTTTTTAATCTGTGGGTCAGACAGGTTTAATGGTCATACTGCGGCACAGGAAAGATATAGTTAATGTCCAGTTCAACTAAAATGGTGGTTGAAAGACTCCTTTTTCCGGCACTTTTTAATCTGTGGGTCATGCAGGTTTGGGGCTCATGCTGCGTTCCAGGACAGGGATATTCAATGTCCAGTTCAAGTAAAATGATGGTTCAAATCATACTGCCTTCTGGCACTTTTTAATTTGTGGGTCATGCAGGTTTAAGGGTCATGCTGTGGTGCAAGACAGGGATAGTGAATGGTCTGTGAGTTTTTTTCTGTGGCTTTTATAACCTATGTGTGTGCCTAAGCTGTAAGAGCTCCGTATCCTTTTGATGTTGTGGAAGTTAATTCCAGCTTCTCCTTCCTCCTGTTTGGGTTGTAAAGGAATGAAGGTGTTGTTACTCTCCCCATAGACTTTAATGGTCATCAGCTGATAATCTATTATAGGAAAATGGATATCTTATTGATAATTGCCGTTATCGACTATCGACCCGATGACGATAGTCAACGTAATCGCTCATCACTAATGATAATGAGTGCTGGAAACAGAATCTTCCATTGAAATCAATTTAATTATACCGGCCTACAGAATAAAATTAAACGCAAAGATACATCATTAAGGAGAATTTTTGTTTAATAAAACCAATTTTATTTTTAGAGTGTTGGAATTTCTTTTTTATTTGGCAGTCATATGCTCAATTAATTAAGATAAATTACTACGATATTGTCTTTCTGTTGGTAGATGGGTAATGTTAGAGATGGGCGATTTTCTCAAAAAATTCGATTCGCGATTCGACGAATTTTTGCAAGTAGTTTGGTCGAATTTACTTGGAGAAAGCGATTAAAATAAGCTATTTCAGCTGCACAGAGGCTGTTAGGGTGCTTTAGAACATTGTACTCTTGTTCAATATGCTGAGGGAGCTAGGAATGTCTTCATAAATGATGTGTTTTAGTATGGACCAGCATATGACTGCCGCTCTGCTTTAGGAATCGCTTCACTATAAAATTCCCCTCGGGCACTGAAGAGGGCAAAAATGACCAAAAAATAACTGAAGCGGAATGTGCCTGATAAAGTCATCGGCCAGCGCAGCTGGAAAAAAAAACAAGCTGAGGGGCTTCGATATACCATTGCGTCAAAGAAACATTAGAAGGTTACGGAGCCACAAAGGCTCGCCGCTCCCAGTAAGGGGGGACGTCACAGCAGGCGTCACCCTGCGAGGCCACTGCATCAGGTGGTCAACTACCGGCCATGTGTTGACCCACACTAGGTCTTTACACTTTCTCCCTAGATGACATCTTGACAACCGCAGACAAAATTGAGGTCGGTGGGTTTGTACACACAAATACTTTAGTTGCATGGCCCTGGGAGCATGGTGAGGGCTATCACTGTCCGCAACCCACTCTGTCCGTTGCATCCCACAGCCAGAGAATACTATGTGTGTGGCTCTGCGCACATCAGTGAGGACCAACTTTTTGAGGACGTCGGCAGCATCGGAGGTGGGGAAGATATCGCTGCTTCTTGACAGAAGCGGGCAAATAGTGATTAGGGAGTTGCAATGGGGGGTTATGTTGCGAGCGGTCAGGCTTTGTACAAGCGACACCGTTGAGGTGGACGGCGGGGGTGATGGCAACACTAATCATGTAGCGATCGAGATGGAGGCGGGAGAAGCAGGCGAGGCTGGGACAAGTTATTTAGGTGCCCCTAGTTTTCAAATGGAAATTTCAGTCCACTCCATGCCCTCTTGTGCCCAAAGCAAAAAAAATAAAAAATAAACGACAAAAAAAAAAAAAACCGTCTAAAGAATTACGGGCCCCTCTGGGCATGGCACTGCAGTGGGCCCTGACCACATACCTGCTTCATCACACTTGGCCATGCCTCCAGTCCCCTTTTTTTTTTTTACCCCAGCACACCCATAATAATACACCACTTATAATTGGACAACGGCATTCCTGCAGCTCATAAGACTATTTGGCAGGGGGCCGGGAGGCCTTTGGCTCCCTTTCCACCATAGTTTTTAACAGTTTGCATGTCCTAAAAATCACAATGAACAGTTTAAATAAGCAAAGTAGCCAAGGGATCCAGGGGATTTTTCTTGTATTTTCTGGGAAAATAATTCACCACTTGGGGCTCCTATTAATTGTGGGGCCCCAGGGGAATAATGCCCTAGTGTGCCAAAATGGAAAAGATGGCCTGCTTGTGCCTTTTCTGGCTGGGATAATGTGGACGCCTACGCGGGAGCCTACCCTCAACTACCATTGTCCCCGGACTGGGAAGCATTCGTTTATCTTACATTAAGTTTTAGGAGAGGGAGGAGAAGAAGTAGGTTTTGGCCGCTCAGACAATCTGGGATCTTGGGCAGTCGTGAAGTTAATGTCTGGGCGGAGATGTAAAAGTTGGGTGTCATCAGCATTATGGGTGGTTTTGAAAGGACCATGTGAAGCTATCAGCTGACCCAGACCCACAGTGTACAAGCCAAAAGAAAAGAAACAGCTCACCTCTTTTTGTATTCAACGATATACAGTCCACCGGTTATGATGCAGTCATGTGTTTTGTCAGAACGGGCTCCGGGCGCTACCACCGTAAATTAGTCAAGCAAAGAAGGATTGAACAGCCTTGGCACTCTCTCCAAATCAGACCCTGGCAGCAAGCTTTTCAAAGCAAGTTCTTCTTTATTGAAAAGTAGATAATAAAAGTTGCATGCACGCCAAAAACATCATAATGGACTGACCAAAAGATAGACACCCAGAGCAAGCCTACGTCCTGAGGGTTGGTTGGGACAAACGCGTTTGGGTCACATGACCTCTTAACTCATGGTACAGCTGATGCATAATGAATGCTTAAATTGACCTGTGGTTTACAAAAAACTCAACAAGTGAAAAATTTAAAAAAAAATACTAATAATAGAACATAGTAAACACGTATAAAAATATAAATAAGGATAAGGAGGCCAAATGCAAATAAAAAGCTAATAGATAAAGAAAGAAGAAAAAAAAAAAAAAAAAAAAAGAAAGGAAAAGAGGAAAAGAAAAAAAAAAAAAAAAAAAATGGGAAAAAGAAAAAAAAAAAAAAAAAGGGTAGAAAAACCTGCAGACAACCTAATAGTGTTATGTATGTCCTGTCTCGTATTGAGACCTAACGGGACTCTTGTTTCAAGGGGGGAAAATCCACCACGCCTCTCTCGCTAAAAGCTTTCTCACTGTGTCTCCTCCTCGTGGCGAAACTATAACTCTTTCTATACCTATTACGGAGAAAGAGCGTAAGTCGCCACCATGTGCTTCAGCAAAATGCTGTGAAACAGCAGAGCATTTAAACAGATCAGATTGATGAGTGTCGATAAATGCCTACGGATGCGAATTTTCAGATGACCCGTAGTACACCCAACATACTGTACCTTGCAAATTTTACAACTGACAAGGTACACAACATATTTGGTGTTGCAATTAATATAGGTTTTGATCTGAAAAGTTTTATTGTTGCTATATGATGTAAAGGATGTTGCTTTATCTACATAGTTGCACATTGTGCAGATTTTATGTCCACAACCATAAAAACCTATAGTGCTGAGCCAGGTGGGTGGGACAGAGTGGGAATTAGATGAGAAAAAACTGGGGGAGATACGGGAACCTATACTCGGGGCTTTGCGTGAAATAAATCTGACTTTTTTAAAATATCCTTGATAAATGGATTAACGTACAGAATAGGTAAGTGTGTTTTGATGATGTTCACGATTTTGTTAAATTGTTTGCTATAATAGTTTGTGAAAGTGATATATATATCAGATGATCTTGGATTACCTATGTTTTTTCAAAAATAGTTTTGACCTATCAATTTCATTTACCCTCTTAGTGGCATGATTTAATTGTCTGGATGAGTATCCTCTCTCCGTTAACTTCCGACAGACTATTTGTTCTTGAAATTTATATTCACTAGGGGTCGTACTATTTCGTTTCATCCTTCTGAGCTACTGGGATATTATTTACAACATGTGAGGGATGACAAGAGTCTTGTCTACCCTCACATGTTGTAAATAATATCCCAGTAGGTGAGCTCATAAGGATGAAACGAAATAGTACTACCTGGCTCAGCACTATAGGTTTTTATGGTTGTGGACATAAAATCTGCACAATGTGCAACTATGTAGATAAAGCAACATCCTTTACATCATTATAGCAACAATAAAACTTTTCAGATCAAAACCTATATTAATTGCACACCAAATATGTTGTGTACCTTGTCAGTTGTAAAATTTGAAAGGTACAGTATGTTGGTGTACTACGGGTCAATCTGAAAATTCCGCATCCGTAGGCATTTATCGGACACTCATCAATCTGATCTGTTTAAATGCTCTGCTGTTTCAAAGCATTTTGCTGAAGCACATGGTGGCGACTTACGCTCTTCTCCGTTAATAGGTATAGAAAGAGTTATAGTTTCGCCACGAGGGAGGAGACACAGTGAGAAAGCTTTTAGCGAGAGAGGCGTGTGGATTTTCCACTTGAAACAAGAGTCCCGTTAGGTCTCAATACGAGACAGGACATACAATATCACTATTAGGTTGTCTGCAGGTTTTTCTTCCCTTTTTTTTTTTTTTTTTTATATTTTCCCTTCTTTTTTTTTTTATTTTTTCTTCTTTCTTTATCTATTAGCTTTTTATTTGCATTTGCATCTTTATCCTTGTTTATATGTTTATACTTGTTTACTATGTCTAGTATTAGTATTTTTTAAATATTTGCACTTGTGAGATTTTTAACCAGCAGGTCTATTTAAGCAATTGCATTATGCATCAGCTGTACCATGAGTAAGGGTCATGTGACCCGAAACGCGTTGGTCCAACCAACCTGCAGGACTTAGCTTGCTCTGTGTGTCTCTCGTTTGGTCGTCCATATGGATGTTTTTGCTTGCATGCACCTTTTATTATCTACTTTTCAATAAAGAAGAATCTTGCTTTTAAGAAGCTTGCTGCCAGGGTCTGATTTGGAGAGAGTGCCAAGCTGGTTCATCCTTCGTTTGCTTTACAAACAGTGTACAAGGGTTCATCATTATCATAGGGAGAAGAGAGCAGCAGCTTGCGTGTCAGGCAGTGGCACAGCCCGTAAGTCGGTAGTGTGGCCGGGAGTCAGCAGGGTGGCAGCAGTGCGAGGTTGGGAACCAAACGGCCACGATTTAGACCACCCACTTTGCAGGTCCCAGAAAGTAGCGGCACAGGGGCTCACCGGGTCAGCGGCGGTAACAGTCAGTCAGTGCGGAGCTTTGGTGGTAAAATCTCCTACTCGGTGGTGTGCAATTTTTTTGACGAGACACCAGAGGAGGGTTGAACATAACTATATGTAGAATCTGTGGGCAGAAAGTAAAGCGTGACCAGGGACCTAACGTTAGTACCACGGCCCTGCATCAACATCATGCAGTGTCACCATACGTGTTTCAGATGTGGTGGTCCATCCTGTCCCAACAGCTGTAGCACCCAGTGGCACGCCTCCCATTTCAGGCAGTCATGGCTTCACCACCTCTGCCGAAGACAACTCCCTGTCTATTACATCATCTACCGGTCCAGATACTCCTGCTCCTCGGCACTCATGGTGCCAGCAGTCGTTCACCGAGACGATTGCCAAGAGACAGCAGTATGCGTCTAGCCATCCCTAAGTGCAGAAGCTGACCGTGCTCCTGTCCAAGTTGGTGGTACTGCAGTCCCTCCCTTTTCAAGTGGTGGACTCTGCACCATTCAAAGAACTGGCCAGGAAACTTGGCATTCACTTCAGCCATTGTAACAACACGGGTAGTGGCTTCTCTGGACAACTGCAAGCGGTGGTAGCGGCCACGCCAGGGAGCGGGGTCTAAGTAGGTCCCGGTTTTCACCAGAGCCTGCCGCAAGGCAGGATGAACTTTCTGCGGCGGGAGTCCTACCAGGTCGCTACCCCCGGAACAACTAAATTATGGTGGCAGCCAAGGCGCAGCGAGGTACCGAATCTTAAGAC
The DNA here is from genome assembly GCA_025379985.1 of Phyllomedusa bahiana. Classification (NCBI taxonomy): domain Eukaryota; kingdom Metazoa; phylum Chordata; class Amphibia; order Anura; family Hylidae; genus Phyllomedusa; species Phyllomedusa bahiana. The sequence continues at coordinate 15,601 of JAODAL010044837.1, read as the reverse complement.
GAAACTCGTAGTCAAAGGTCAGGCCAACAGGTCAGGGCAGGTGGCGGAGATTCGAGGTCAGGTAACGTAGCAGAAAGGTCGAGTACACGGGCAGGCAGGAACCGATGAACAGGGGGAAATTGATGAATAGGAATAAATATATTAACAGGGGGAAATGATTGAACAGGGGGAAATTGATCAACAGGAATAAATATATCAACAGGGGGAAATGATTGAACAGGTGGAAATTGATGAACAGGAATAAATATATTAACAGGGGAAATTATTCAACATGGGGAAATTGATGAACAGGAATAAATATATTAACAGGGGGAAATTATTGAACAAGGGGAAATTGATGAACAGGTAAAAGGGAGGGCCTCCCCTTTTTCCACCATTAACAGGGAAGGTCCTCCCCTTTTTCCACCGTTAACAGGGGAGGGCCTCACCTTTTTCATACAAAGCCAGTTTTGCAGCTTTGTCTGTTGCTTCTTTTTTGTTCTGCCCCAGTCCAGTTTTGTAATGAATTCAACCAACAATGGCACAGAATGCAAAATAAGCACCTAAAACATTTCCTGTAGTTATGGTCTCCTTCAGTTCAAGTTCCATACGCTGCATTTGAACAAACTGGTGTAATGCCGAAACTGGATTCAAACCACAACGTTTATACTTCATGAGTGTTTGATTGTCACTGCTGTCCTCCTCAACGGTCTTGGTATGCAGAGGTTTACCGCTCGCCAAAAAACCTCCCATGCCACTCTCCACATCAATACTGCAAGAAGCAGGGGGTGTCTGCCCCACCTCTTCGTTGACAAGTAGCTGCTGACTGTCCTCAAATTGTTCGGCCTCGCTGTATATTGGCGCTGAGCCCAGACCACATAGAAGATCTCTGGCTGAGGGAACCGGATGGGACAGTGGCGGGTTGAGGACAGGAGAGGGATACTGACTAGAGATGGGAGAATTGATTCTAACCAAGTGGAATTCGTTTAGAATTTCAGGAAAACTTCGGTTCTGAACGAAGTCGAAGTTTGGGGGACTTCGGGTGAACGAAGTGTGCTTTTGATTGATAAAATGGCTGCGAGCACATGGCATTACATGGGGCAAAGCACTCTGGGATGAAGAAGGGCAAAGCCTGCATGACATGTGCAGAGATGAAGCCAATCAGAGACCGGCGGGATTCTGTGACATCACCGCACTATATAAGTCCGGGCACGACGCTGGGAGCTCACTCTCCTCTCACTGTACTGATTAGGGAAGGTGCTGCCGCGGCTGCTTGTAATCGCTCTTACTGAAGAACTGATTTTTATACAGCGATTTTTGGGGGGTGTCTCAGCTTGTTTTCAGAGACTGCTTCTCTTAACGTTCTATTTCTGATTTTTTGGGGTATTGGATCTGAAGTCCAGTGTGGGGTCCAATGCAGTGCATATACATTTTAATGCTATCTGCTCACAGCACATTGAATATCCAAGGGGGATCTAAGCCAGTTCCTGTTGTATTCATTTAAAGAAACACGTTTTTACAATACAAATACCACTTCATTTTTGGCTGCTCAATTCTTTTGCACAATTTACATCCAGGGGTTAATTAAGCGTTGTTCTGCTATTGTGGTGACTAAAAGAAACAGTCTCACTTCCAAAAATACATTTTTCCTGTAGCATAATTCACAATCGAAGGTTAATTACAATTTTTTCTCTTGTTGTGTAGCGTAAAAAACATGCCAATGTAAAACGCTACAAATCTCGTAGATTGTGGTTGCTCAATTGTTTGGCGCAAATTACATCCAGGGGTAAATTAAGCGTTGTTTTTCTGCTGTGGTGACCAAAATGCTCCGTCTTTCACCACCAAAAAATACATTTTTCCTGTAGCCCAATTCACAAGCGAAGGTTAATTACAATTTTTTCTCTTGTTGTGTAGCGTAGAAAACACGCCATTGTAACACGCTACAAAGCTCATAGTTTGTGGTTGCTAGATTGATTGGCGCAATTTACATCCAGGGTTAATTAAGCGTTGTTTTTCTGCTATGATGACTAAATAAACCCTCTTTCACTGCCAAAAAATACATTTTTCCTGTACCCTTTAATTCCAAGCAAGGGTTAATTACTTTTTTTTCTCTTGTTGGGGACCCGTAGAAAACAGGGCCATTGAACACGCCTAAAAAACCCTCGTATTTTTTTGGTTGCCCAAATTCTTTTGCGAAATTTTAATCCGGGGGTTAATTAAGCGTTGTTCTGGTTGTGGTGGCTAAAAAAAAAACCGTCTTTTTCACCCAAAAAAATTTACTTTTTTCCCCGTAGCCTAATTCACAAAGCAAAGGGTTTAAATTAAAAATTTTTTCTCTTTTGGTGTAGCGTAAAAAAACACGCCATTGTAACACGCTACAAAGTTTGTAGTTTGGGGGTTGCTCAATTGTTTTGTGCTTTTACATCCAGGGGTTTAAAATTAAGCGTTGTTTTTCTGTGTGGTGCCCAAAAATAAACCGTTTTTAAACCGCCCAAAATTTCCCTTTTTCCTGCAGCCTAATTCAAAACGAATTTTAATTACAATTTTTTCTCTTTTTTGTGTAGCGTAGAAAAAGCCATTGAAACACGCTACAAAGCTCGAAGTTTGTGGTTGCCCCAAATTTTTTGGGCCCCCAATTTACACCCAAAGGGGTTTAAATTTAAGCATTGTTTTTCTGCTGTGGTGACAAAAATAAACCGTTTTTCCCACCCCCAAAAAATTTTTAATTTTTTCCCCTGTACCCAATTCACAAGCGAAGGTTTTTTTCCCAATTTTTTTTCTCTTTTGTTTAGCTTAAAAAAACACCCCAAATTGTAACACGCTACAAAGCTCGATTTTTTTTGGTTTGCCAATTTTTTTGCGCAATTTAATCCGGGGGTTAATTAAGCGTTTTTCCTGTTGTGGGGGCCCTAAAAAAAAAACCGCCCTTTCCCCGCCAAAAAATTAATTTTTCCGGGAAAAACCCCAATTCACAAAGGGGAAGGGTTTTAATTAAAATTTTTTTTCTCTCTTTGTGTAGGTAAAAAAACACGCCTTTGAAAACACGTTACAAAGCTCGTAGTTTTTGGGTTGCCCCCAATTTTGTTTTGTGAAATTTTTACATCCGGGGGGTTAATTAAGCGTTGTTTTTCGCTGTGGTGCCAAAAAAAACCCGTTTTCACTGCCCAAAAATTTCCTTTTTCCTGCAGCCTAATTCACAACCGGAGGTTAATTAAAATTTTTTTTCTCTTGTTGTGTATGTAAAAACACGCCATTGAAACCCGCTCCCAAAACCTGGGAATTTTGTGGTTGCTAAATTTGTTTGGCGAAATTTTTAACACCCAAAGGGGTTTTTTTTTTTTTTTTAATTAAAGGGGGTTTTTTTTTTTTTTTTCTTCCCTATTTGGGGTGACTAAAAAAACCCCCGGGTTTTTTCACCGCCAAAAAAATACTTTTTTTTCCCCTTTGTACCTAATTCACAAGCGAAGGTAAATTACAATTTTTTCTCTGTTGTGTAGGGGAAGAAAACACGCCATTGAAAACCCCTACAAAGCTCGAAGTTTGGGGGGGTTGCTAAATTTTTTTTTGGGGCCGAAATTTTACATCCGGGGGTTTAAAATTAAGGTTTTTTTTTGGGCTGGGGGTGCCCAAAAAATTAAACCGTTTTTCACCGCCAAAAAAATTCATTTTTCCTGAGCCTAATTCAAAATCCCAAAGGGTTTTTTAAATTTTTTTTCTCTGTTGTGAACGAGAAAACCCCCCTTTGTAAACACGCTACAAAGCTCGTATTTTTGGGGTTTTGCTCAATTTTTTTGGCGCAATTTAAAACCCGGGGGTTTTAAATTAAAAGCGTTGTTTTTCTGCTGGGGGACCAAAATGCCCCCGTCTTTCACCCCCCAAAAAATTTTTTTTTTCCCTGTACCCCAAATTTTCAAAAAGCAAAATTTTTAATTTTAAAAATTTTTTTCTCTCTTTGGGTGTAGCGTAGAAAAACCGCCATTGTAAACACGGCTACAAAGTTTGGGTGGGGGTTTTGGGTTGCTAAATTTTTTTGGCGAAATTTTACACCGGGGTTTAAATTTAAAGCATTGTTTTTTCTCCCTTTTGGGGCCCCCTTTTTTAAACCCCCCCTTTCACCCCCAAAAAAAATTACTTTTTTTCCTGCACCCTAACCCAAAAGCAAAGGTTCATTTTACAATTTTTTTTTCTTGGGGTAGGGGGTAAAAAAACACGCCATTTCCCCACGCTACAAAGCCCCTTTATTTTGGGGTTCCCTCAATTTTTTTTGCGCAATTTACACCCGGGGGTTAAATTTAAAAGTTTTTGATCTGCAGTTTACCGGGTAAAAAAAAACTTTGTTTTTCGGGGGCCACAGAAAAAATTTCTGTAGTAAAAATTTAATACCCCAAAGGGTTTAAATTTTAAACCCTGTTTGTGCTTTTATTTTCAGTAAAATACACGATTTTTTTTAAAGGGAAACAAACAAGTAAATTTTTTCCCCTCCCCATTTGGGGAGCCCAATTTATATCCAAGGGTTCCCCAAGCTTTTTTAGTGGGTTCTTTTTGGAGTAAAAATTACGGGGTGTGTTTTTTATCATATACAGAATTTTCATCAAAACAGTGGGCTGTACATTTTTTGAACAAACAGTAAAGCAGCAGAGAGGTGGCAGGGTCCACCCGCGAGTGGCAGAGGCACAAACATTCCCCGGCCCAGGTGCAAAAAAGCAAGGGGGAAAGTCGCAGCAGGGGGCAAATGGTGAGGCCACCTGCCGCGTCATTGAGTGGCCGGTGCTGACTAGCAAAACCCGGGTTTTTGATTGGTTGACAGGTCATCCCCCTTCCCCCCATTGACATTTTGAAAAACCCCGCCCAAAAGGGCGGTGGGAACGTCAGGGCACAACCCTTATTTGGCATGGCCCCGGGGCGGGTCAGCGGCCCTCCAAACCCGTCCCCAACCCGCCTCTGTCCCCTTTCCCGGGTTCCCCCCCAGCCAGAGGGTCTACTATGTGGGGTTTTTCTCAGCACCACTATAAAGCGAGGATGAACATTTTTTAGGGGGCAGTCAGCAGTCAGCAGCCCACTGGGCAGGAAGAAAAGGGGGGCCCAAAATCCCCTGCCCCTTGCAGTAAGCGGCAAAGTTTAATGTGGAGGTTTAAAGGGGGGGTTATGGTTTGGAGAGGTCAGCCTTGCATAAACCCAAACCGGGGATGGGCAGCCCGTAAACCCATGAAAAACAAATAGATGTGAGTAGCCGACCCCCACTTGGGGAGCCGGGGGAGGCCCAAAGGGGTTCATCTTTGTCAGGAAAGGGGCCCTCAGCTTCCGTCAGGGAGCGGCGCAGCCAGCAAGTGGGTTTTTTAGCCGTGAGTCAGCAGGGGGTAGCAGCAGTTTAGGTGGGGGCCCCCAAGGGGGCCCCCGGGGGGAAAAAACCCCCTTTCGCAGGTCCCCAAAAAAAGGGAGGGCACAGGGGCTTTAGGGGAAACGGCGGTAGTAACACTCCCAGTGCGGAGTGTTGGGGGGTAAAAAAAAGGTCTCGGGGGTGTGGAGTTTTTGCTAAGACACCGGAAAGGGGTTTAATAGGGGGATATGGTTTTAAAAATTGGGGGTCCAAACTTCTTTTTGTAACAGCAACCCAAATTTAAACAAAATTTGGGAAAAACTAAAAACTGAGTGCACCCCTCAATTGGGCCGGATCCAGATAAAAAAATACAAACGCAAAAACCCCCTTTAACCGGGCCCTTTAAAAAAAACGTGACTTTTTGCCAAAAAGCTTGCTTTTGTAGAATCTGTGGGCTGAAAGTGAAAACGTGGCCCCGGGAGCTAAAAAGTTGGCAACCCCGGCCCCGCGGGCCAAAACAAGGGAGCGGGCACCCCTCTGGTGGCCCGGGAGAAACGGGGGCCCCGATGTGGTGGTCCCTCCCGCCCCCCGCAGCAACCAAACAGACCCGCGGGCCCCGGGGCAAGCTTGGGGCCAAAGCAGCCAGTCCCCAAAGGGTCCACCCCCCTCTGCGAAGGAATCTGTTTCTCTTTGACATCATCTCCCCGTCCCCGATGCCCCCCTTCTTTGCTACTCATGGGGCCCGCGCCCTTCAGCAAGGGGATTGCAAAGAGACAACAGTATGCGGGCAAACACCTAAGGGGCAAACAGCTGACCGTGCCCCGTCCAAGTTGGGTTTGGGACTGCATACCTCCCTTTTTCCCAAAAGGTGGACTCTGCACCGGGTTTAGAGAAATAATGGCTTGGCCCGTATACACTTCATAAATTTGTAGAAAGAAGGTGGGCCAGTCCCCTTAGCTTTTCGGTTTTTTTCCAAAGGGGCACGGCAGCGCAGACACTGGGGCTGTAAAAATAGGTTTAGGGCCCGTACCCCAAACCTTTACGGGGCCCCCTGGGGGAATTTTGCTTCCGGCCCCGGGGAAAACCAAAAATTTGGGCAAAGGGGCGCCGCTTCCTTTCCCCACGTTTTCAACTGCGGGTCCTGCGCCAAAAGTCCGCCTCCTCCTCTTCCTCCACCACCATCTCAGACTCCACAAGTAAATGTCCATATAAACCCCATGTGTTGGGCCAAATGCGGTGTCCCCCGCATCTACATCTGGCTTGCCCCGGCGAACGAAAATCACACAGGGGGGAACTGCTCCACGTCATGCAGCAAGAAAACGAAAGTGTGGCTTTCTCCGCGCCAACTGCAAATCGAAACCATGGTTTACGGGCAAAAGGAAGTAACAGGGGTTCCCCGCGCACCCTGGGGGGGTTTGGGCCGTTTCAATTGGTTGTGAAAAAAGGGTTTCCCGGGAAATTTCCACCGAAACTTCAAACATTCAAAAAAAGGCCCGGAAACTGTGCATGACTTCCTCCATTCCCCCCCAAAATTCCAAACGGCAGAAAAGGGGCCCCCCCCAACACACCCCTGATATGCGATGTTTCCCCCCCGTTTTTTTTTCCCGGCCCCGCAATGTTGGCGGACTGTATGAACAGAGAAAAGGGGCCCTTAACGATTTTTTGATGATCCAGGGACAGGGGTACTCCCCCCTGTAACTTTTTATGTCAGCCAGGGGGCAGCTCATGGGGTGACACCCGCCGTTTTTTTTGGGCCCCTTTTGAGGAGGCCCCGTTATTTGTCAGTCACCAAGGGGGCAGGGGGGGAATTTTTGTCATTCCCCTGCTTATGTCCTGGAACAGGGTGCGAAAAATCTTCTGGGCAAGGGGGGTGGAGAAGTGGCGATAAATCTGTGGTTCCCCTTGAGTCCCCCGGGGGGGACTGAAAATTTGGGGGAAGGGGGAGGGGAAGGAAAATTGGGGGCAGAAGCATTGGGCCCAGTGAAATGAGTGGATTTTCTAACCCCCGGGGACAAGAGAGGGGGAAACAGGAGCCGCTGGGGGAGGTGGATGGAGAGGGAAAGACGAGGCGATGCCCCCAAACCCGTGGCAGTATACGTGAAAAAAGGCAGGGAGCCCCTCGGGGGTCACTTGTGCAGATGGGCCCCCAGCTTTTCTGATTTGCCTGGCTAGTGACCGCCGAAAAGTCGCATCCCCGGCCGGGGATACTTCTGGGTCTCCAACCCCAAATTTGGGCCCCCCTTTCCCGGGCCCAAAATGGGAGCCTTTTTTCCCAAACTATTGAGAGGGAGGCCAAAACCCCAAAAACTAAGGGAAATTTCCCCCGTAGTCAAATTTTGGGCCCCGGGGCCATGTGCCATCGTCACTCCTGACAGGTCTGACCCGGGGGGTTCTTCAGCCTCCCCCGTACAAAATGCCGCCCGGGTGCTGGGGAAGGTGGGGGGGGGGGGGTTGGGTATTAAACCCGCTCCCTCCCAACCTAAATCTGGAAATTTACGGGTGACCTTTTCCCTTTACCCCCCCCTTAAATGAGGAAAGCAGTCGCTAGCAGCAGCAGCAGCAGCAGGACCGGAGCGACCCTAACTAACAGGGGTTGGCCCCACTTGGAAAAGCACTCTGCCACCCCAGTTAGAAAAATCCGCTGGACACTGGGGAGCCAAACTGGATGGGGTGGCCGCAACTTCTGAGTTTGCAGTGGGGAACCCGTTCCCGCCCCGGCCAAATTTTGTGGCATCAGAGGGGTGGGTTTATTTCGGCGGGGGGCCTTTTGTTACCCCCCAAAGGGGAACCCCCTTTTCCCTGGGAAAAGGGGGAACAAAGCCTTTGGGCAAGATGAAACAGGCGTGGATTTGGCCGGATTTCCCCAAAACAATCCTTAGGCCCTCCCGGGCAAATCAGCCATGACGGCCCCCACCCAAACTGTGGAAAAGGTCTGGGTTCAAACTAAACCCGCCTCAGGGCCCCTATTCTGTGCCGCCCCGCCTGATGGGCCCCAATCTGCGAAAAGTTTCTCCATCTGCCCCCCAAACCTCTTTTCCAGGGGGTGGGGGAATTTCCAGTCACCTCTCCACTTTTTCATTGTGGGCCCCTGGGCTGACCCCAGCGCTTTCTGTGGCTGCTGCCGTTTATCTTACAAATGTGTCCCTTGGCCACTCTCTGACCTCATGGTTGCTCCTGCCGCCCCTCACCTCCCTCTCTGTCATTGTTGCCCCTTCTGTGGCCCCACTCCCGTTTTTTCCCCACCCGAATGTCCCTTGTGCCAGTTTTGACCTCATGCTGCTGGCGCCGGGCCCCCTCCACCTCTCTGTCATTGTTGCCACGCTCGTGGCCCATACTCCCAGTTCCTTTGCCACCTCACTGAATGTCATTGTGCCAATGTTGACCTCATGCTGCTGCTGTGGCTGCTGCCGTGACCTAGACACCTGTGTCATTGTGACCCACTCTGTGGCCTATTCCTGTTTTTGCCTCCTCCAGAATGTGATTGTGCCAATGTCTGACCTCATGCTGATGCCAACCGTCACCTCAAATCTCTGTAATTGTGCCAACTCTGTGGCCTACTCCTGTTTATTGCAACCTCAAGAATGTCAATTGTGCCACTGTTCTGTCACTTCATGCTGCTGCTGCCGTGACCTCCTACTCTCTATCATTGTGGCACACTCTGTGGTACCTAATCCTGTTTTGCCACCTCTAGATTTTCATTACTGCCACTGTCTGACCTCATGCTGCTGCGTGACCTCACCTCTCTGTCATTTTCCATAATGCTGGCCAAAACACTCGTTTTGCAACTCCAGAATGTCTTTGTTAGCCATTGTCTGACACTCATGCTGTTGCTGTGCATGCTGCCATGAACTTGACACTGTGTCATTGTGCCACTCTGTAGGCATATTCCTGTTTTTGACACTCCATGAATGTCATTGTGCCATGCTGACCTCATGTTGCTGCTGTGGCTGATGCCGTAAACCTAGACCACTGTGTTTTTGTGCCACTATGTGGGATTTTTACCTGTTTTGCCTCCTCCAGAATGTGATTGTGCAACTGTCTGACCTCATGCTGCTGCCACCGTCACCTCCATCTTGTCATTGTTGCCACTCTGTGGCCTAATCCTGTTATTGCCACCTCAAGGAACTGTCTTTTGTGCCACTGTATGACCTATGCTGCTGCTGCGTGACCTCCCACTTCTATCATTGTGCCAATCTCTGTGGTCACCCTGGTTTTGCAACTCTCTGAATTTCATTTTGACACTGTCTGAATCATGTGCTTTGGCTGATGCCGTCTCCTCCACAACTCTGTTCACTAATGTGCCACCTGAGCTCTCCAGATTGCTGCGACGTCCCCTTGCTATAGCTGAGACCTGGGCTGGATATGTTATGTGCCTCTGCATAGAGCGTGAAAGGCCTTCCACCTCTCTTATCTGACATACTGTTTGTTCTAAAATGTTTCAGACAATGTTTGATGAAGATTATCTGTATATGATATATACACACCCTGTATTTGACTTCCAAAATGAAACCCAACTTACAAGCTTGGGGTAACCCACTGGATATAAATGTGCTCAAACAATGGCCAGGAGATAATTTTTTTCTATGTGTCGTTTAAACATCTGTGTATTTTAACTGAATATAAATGTACAAACAGGCTTAATTAAACTTCGGATAATGAATTATGCTGCAGCCAAAATTTCTTCCATTTGGCGGTGAATTACAAAGTTTCTTATTACATGAGTTAAAAATGACAGAAAAAGACTTGTCTAACATTGGATGTAAAATTGCCACAAAAGAAATATGCTGCCAACAATTACCCAGTTTGTTTGCGTGTTAAAACGGCGTGTATTTTCATGGTCACCAACAAAAGGAAAACTCGTAATTAAAACCTTCGGATATTGAATTATGCTACAGCCACAAAATTTCTTCTTTGGCGGTGAAAACACAAACATTTCTTTTACTGAGTACTAACTGCAGATAAAATACTTAGGGTGGGATAACCCCTTGGATGCAATTGCGCAAAAGGAAAAATGTGCTGCCAACAATTTAAAACCCAGCCATCTGTAGCATGTTAAAACGGAGTGTATTTTACGGAACACAACAAAAGAAATAACATACACTGTAATTAACCATTCGGATATGAATTATGCCTCTAGCCAAAATTTCTTCTTGGCGGTGGGAAAAACATCATTTCTTTTACTGAGCTACTACTGCTGAAAAATACCTTAGTTAACCCCATTGGATGTAAGTTGCGCACAACAGAAATGGATGCCAAACAAATTACCAGCATTTGTAGCATGTTAATACGGAGTGTATTTTACGAACACAACGCCAGAAAAAATCGTAATTAACCTTCGGGATATGACATTATGCTACAGCAAAAATATCCTTCTTTGGAGGTGGAAAACAACGTTTCCTTTTAATGAGTACAAACTGCAGAAAATTACTTAGTTAACCCCTTGGATGTAACATTGCTGCGAAAGAAATGTGCTGCAAAATTAACTTGCTTGTACGAGTTTATAAACGGGTGTATTTTACGGACACAAACAACCAGAGAAAAACTAGTAATTATACTTTGGATCATGAATTATGTTCAGACTAATTTTCTTCTTGGCTGTGAAGAAAAACAAAAGTTTATTTTTACTGATAACAAACTGCAGAAAAAATCACTTAGTTAATCTTGGATGTAAATTGTGCAAAATTAATGTGCTGCCAACAATTACAAGATTTGTAACGTGTTAAAACGGTGTGTATTTCAAAGAAACTCACAACAGAAACATCTCGTAATTAACCTTAGGATATGAATTATGGCTACAACCAAATTTCTTCTTTGCGATGAAAAATCAACAGGTTTCTTTACTGAGTACAAATTGAACAAAATACTTAGCTTAACCCTTGGCATGTAAATTGACGACAAAAGCAATGTGCTGCCAAACAATTACCAGCTTTGTAGCGAGCTTAAACGGAGTGTATTTTAAGGTACACATCAAACTGAAATAAATCGAATTAACCTTGGTATGAATTATGCTTACAGCAAATTCTCTTCTTTGGACGGTGTGAAAAAACAACATTTCTTTTACTGAGTACAACTGCCAGAACAATTTACCTTTTAGGGTTACCCTTGGTCTGTAAATTGCGCAAAAGAAATGTGCTGCCAACAATTACAGCTTTTGTAGCATGTTAACAACGGCGTGTTTTGAAGGAAAACAACACAGCAGAAAAATACTGTAATAAAACATTTAGGATCATGAATTTTTTACAGCCCAATAATTATCTTATTTGGCGGTGGAAAACCACATCGATTTCTTTTAATGAGTACAACTGCAACGAAAAATACTTTAGTTAAACCTTGGAATGTAAACTTGCGGCAAAGAAATGTGCTGACGCCAACAATTTCCAGCTTTGTAGCGAGTTAAAACGGCATGTATTTTACGGAACACAAACAACAGAATAAACTAGTATTTAACCTTTGGATATGAATTATGTAAAGCCACAATTTTCTTCTTTGGCTTTGATAATACAATCGTTTATTTTACTGAGTACAACTGCAGAAACTTACTTAGTTAAGCACCTTGGATGTCTAATTGCGCAAAAGAAATGTGCTGCACAACAATTACCAGCTTTGTAACGTGGTTACAAACGGTGTGTATTTTAAGGAAAACAAAACAACAGAAAAATACATCGTATTTAACCTTGGATATGAATTATGCTACTGACAAAATTTCTTCTTTGGCGATGAACAAACATGTTTCTTTTAATGAGTACAAATGCAGCAAATTAATTAGTTAACCCATTGGATGTAAATAGCAGCAACCAAGAAATGTGCCTGCCAAGCAATTACCAGCTTTGTAGGAGCTAAAAATCGGCGTGTATTTTATGGATCACAAAAAAAGGAAAAAACTCGTAATTAACCTTTGGATATGACTATGCTTACAGCCCAAAATTTCTCTTTGGCGGTGACTAAAACAATGTTTCTTTTACTGAGTACAACTGCAGAAAAAATAAAATAGTTAACACTTGGTTGTAAATTGCACATAAGAAATGTGCTGCCAAACATTTACCTAGCTTTGTTCCGTGTTAAAACGATGATGTATTTTACGGAACACACCATACACGAAAAACTCGTAATTAATGCTTCGGATATGAATTATGCTACAGCCAAAAATATTTCATTTGGCGGTGATAACACGTCTTCTTTTACTGAAACACAACTGCAGGAAACAATACTTAGTTAACCTTTGGATGTCAATTGCGAAATAGATATGTCCTGCCAACAATTTACCAAACTTTGTGCATGTTAAAAACGGCGTGTATTTTAAGGAAACACAAACTACAGAAAAACTCGTAATTAACCTTCGGTTATGAATTATGCTACAGCCAAAATATATTCTTTTGCGGTGAAAACGATTCATTTTACGAGTACATCTGCAGAAAAATACTTAGTTAACCTTTGGATGTCAATCGCGCAAAAGAAATGTGCTGCACAATTTACCGCTTTCTAAACACGTGTTAAATACGGCGTGTATTTTACGGAACATAACAATAGAGAAAAACTCGTAATTAAGTTCGGTTTATGAATTACTGCTACCAGCCAAAATTTTCTTCTTTGGGCCGGTGAATACTAAGTTTCTTCTTATGCAGTACAAATGCTGAAAAAATATTAGTTAACCCTTCGGTTGTAAATCGCACAAATGAAATGTGCTTGCCAACCAATTACCCTGCTTTTGTAGCGTATTAAAACGGGTGTTTATTTTATGGATAACCACAAAAACAGATAAATCTCGTATTTAACCTTCGTATAATGATTATGCTCAGCCAAAATTCTTCTTTTGCGGTGAAAAACAATCGTTTCTTTTACTGTGTACAACTGCAGAAAAATACTTAGTTATACCTTGGATGTATTTGCGCACAAACGTAATGTGATGACAAACAATTAACCAGCTTTGTGCGAGGTTAATTGGCGTGTTTTTTAGGGAACCCCCCCCCCCCACCAACAATCTCCCCCCCCACCCCCCCCCCCCCTCCTACAACAACAGAAAACTCTTCAATTAACCTTCGGATATGAATTATGCTAAAGCAAAAATGTCTTCTTTGGCGGTGAAAAAACACGTTTTCCTTTTACTGAGTACAACTGCAGCAAAATACTTAGTTAACACTGGGATGTAAATTGAGCAAAAGAAAATGTGCTGCAACAATTACAAGCTTTGTAGCTAGTTAAAACGGTGTGTATTTTACGAAAAACAAAACAAACAGAAAATACTCGTAATTAATCTTACGGATAAGAATTATGCTACAGCCAAAATTTATTCTTTGGGCTGTGAAAAAAACAACGTTTCTTTACTCGAAGTACAACCTGCAGATAAAAATACCTTAGCTTAACCCTTGGATGTAATTGCGCAAAAGAAATGTGCTGCAAACAAATTACCAGTTTGTGCATGTTAAAACGGCGTGTATTTTACGGAACACAAAACAACTGAAAAACTCGTAATTAAACCTTTCGATATGGAATTTAGATACAGCCAAAATATCTTCTTTTGTGGTGAAAAACGTTTCTTTTACTGAGTACAAATGCAGAAAAATACTTAGTTAACCCTTGGATGTAAATTGCGCAAAAGAAATGTGCTGCCAACAATTCCAACGTTGGTAGCCGTATTAAAACCGTTGTGTTTTTACGGACACAAAAAACAGAAACACTCGTAATTAACCTTCGGATATGATTATGCTACAGCAAAATATCTTCTTTGGCGGTTAAAAAATTCGTTTCTTTTACTCAGTACCACTGCAGAAAAATAATTAGCTACAACCCTTGGATGTACAATTGTGACAAAGAAACTGTGCTGCCATAAATTACCAGCTTTGTAGCGTGTTAAAATGGCGTGTATTTTTACAGGAACACAACAACAGATAAATCTCGTAATTAAATGTGTTGAGCGGATGCGTTGGCTATCGAGATTCGAGCAGATAGTCGATAGTCGGCCGCTATCTATAATGTTGTTCGATAGTGGAGAAATCGATTATGAGGATTACCATTATAGTCTAATGGGAGAGCAACAACTACCTTCTTGTTTATTCCCAACAGGCTGGTGAAGCTGAAATATTTTAACATCCAAAACAGTCAAATGGATCTTGTGGTTACTCTTAGGCAACACACCTTAGGCTTATTACATAGTCTCAGAACTTTCTATTCACCCCTGTGGTGAATATTGATTGCTGTTTTAAGTTTTAGTGGATGCTGAGTCAATGATACAAAAGCTGGGTGCGCAAAGTCAAAAAACATGATCTGTTTGTTTTCGTATAATTACACGGTTTTCTTTGCACCTTTCTATTCACCTGTGTGACACTTATAGAATTGCTGTTTTTAGTTTTACGGGGGGGCTGCGTAAATGAACAAAGTGGGGTGCAAAAGTCAAAAAACACGTATCTGTTTTTTTTTCGTAAAATCACGGTATTTTTTGCCCCTTTATTACCGGGGGGAAATATAGAATTGCTGTTTTAAATTTCGTGGAGGTGCGTCAATGAACAAAGCTGGGTGGCAAAAGCAAAAACCGTAATGTTAGTTTTGTAAAATCAGGGTTTTTTTTGCACCTTTTTAAATTTACTGTGGTGATAAAAATTGCGTTTTAAGATTTACGGGGATCTGGTCAATAAAAAAAGCGGGGTGCGAAAAGTAAAAAAAAACCCTATTTTTTTTTTGTTTATACACTATTTTTTGCACCAAACATTTGGGGATTTAAAAATTGCTGTTTAAGTTTATGAGTGGTAATAAAAATCGGTGTAAAGTAAAAAAAAAACTCTGAAAGTTATGATATAAAAAGTGGAGTTTTGCCCTAACAAAGAGACCTGCATTTTTAGAAAGATGTGATCCAAAAAGTTTTAGGGTGCCAAAATCCCGGAAAAATTTCAAAAGCAAAACTGTTAATAAAAAAGATTTCCCCTCAATGTCTAACTAAATCTTGGTTAACTTTTTCCAGTGTTCTTTATAGATGAGTTGTTGTGTTGCCCGTGGCCCCCCCCCCCCCCCTCCCCCCCCCTTAATTTAAAAACGGTAGATGCTCTTTAAAATTCTCTAGCTAAACCCTAAAAACTTCAAATCTCTAATATAAATAAATTGGAAATCAAGCTAATATAGGGTTTCTCTGGCAGAAATAACAATTTCCTGAGCTGTTTTGGGCCCCAGGGAAGGGGCATCCTATCCTATGAGAGTGAGAGACACTGAGGCTGAAACAGGAAACCCTGTTCTAGTAAAAAAGAGGTATTGATTTTTCCCCCAATCGCAACCTACACATCCCCGTCATGACGTGACAACATCTCAACCCCCCTTTTT
>JAODAL010044836.1:0-32510 GCA_025379985.1 Phyllomedusa bahiana | reverse complement strand
GCACGGCTGGAGGAGTCATTACAGATATATTTTTGTGTGTTGACGATTAATATCGACAAAGTTGAAATCGGCACGGTATTTACGTTGATCCGGATTTTTTAGATCGATAATTTAGTTAAAATCTGTGCATCATCTATTATTATCGCGCCATTTTCAGCGCTTCCTGTCATTTGGAGGCCAGCAAAATCAGCTTACAGAATAGAGCAGGTGAATGTGTGTGGGACGTCATGACTGGGATGTGAGGGTTTGCGATTTGGCTGCAAAAATCACATGACCTCGTTTTTACATAGAACACCCTTCCTGTTCATATCAGAGTCTGTCAGCGTCTCATAGCAGTAGGACGGCATCTGCTTTGTCCCAAACAGCTTCAGCAGACATCTCAGCGAAATTATATCTTATTTCCATCACAGAGAAAGCTCTACTGTTAGCTGTGATCCTTACAACTTAGTTAATCAGAGATTTGGAAGATTTTATGTACTAGTAAGAATTTTAAAGCAGCATCTACCGCTGTAAATTCGCGGTGGGAGAAGGGGGGGTTCCGCGGCGAACACAGACAAGCTCTTCAAAGAATACTGATATAGTTCACCAAGACTTAGTGTAACATGCAACTGAAAATAGATTTATTAATAACAGGTTTTCTATTTAAATATTTCCTGTATATTGGGCAGCCTGAACTTATTTAAATACACATCATTTCTATAACTGCAGTCTCTTTGTTAGGTGCAAACTCCACTTTTATTATCAGTATACATTTCAGATAGGTGTTCTTTTTCAATTTTGCCCTTCAGCTTTTTAATATACCACCTTGCAGTTAAATAGAATCCAGCAATTTGGTAAGTCAGCACAGGTGATAGGTGCCAAATACCTTTCATTATCTGAATACATTTCAGATACGTGTTTTTTCACTTGGCCACTTACCAGCTCTGTTCATTAGAGGCACCAATGCACTTAAATGTGAATACCGCAATTTGTAGTCACCACAGTGAATTGAAAGTGCCAAAATACCTTTTATTATCCGAATACATTTCAGATACATGTTTTTCAACTTTTGGCGCACTACAGCTTTGTTCATTTAGGCACCTGCACTTAAATGTGAATAACAGCAATTTTGTAGTCACCCCAGGTGAATTGAAAGTGCCAAAATACCTTTTATTATCCGAATACATTTCAGATACGTGTTTTTTGCACTTTTGTCAGTCAAGCTTGTTGAAGATCTACTGTTGCAGATAAATTTGAATCGACAACTTTTGTAGTCCACCACAGGTTGATAGAGCCAAAAAAACCTTTTATTTAACAGTATACATTTCAGATACATGTTTTTTCACTTTGGCGCACCTACAGCTTTGTTCATTGAGGCACCTTGCACTTAAATTTGAATCATCAATTTATATCACCACAGGTGAAGTGATAGTGCCAGAAAAATACCTTTACTTTATCCGTATACATTTCAGACAGGTGTTTTTTCACTTGGTCAGTCAAAGCTTTGTTCATAGAGCCTAACTTGTGAGTTAAATTTGAATACAGCAATTTAGTAGTCACCACAGTGAATTTTGGTAGTGCAAAAAAATACCTTTTTATTATCCCGTATACATTTTCAGACAGGTGTTTTTTCACATTTTGGTCAGTCAAGCTTTGTTTTCATAGAGCATCTTTGTAGTTAAATTTGAATACAGCAATTTAGTAGTCACCACAGGTGAATTGATAGGTTGCCAAAAAATACCTTTTTTATTACCCATTATACATTTCAACAGGTGTTTTTTTCACTTTTGGTCGTCATGCTTTGTTCATAGAGCTGCGTTGTAGTTAATTTTGAATGCAGCAATTTTGTAGTCACCACAGGCTGATAGTGCCAAAAAATAAACCTTTTTTATGAATCATATAACATTTCAGATACGTTTTTTTTTCATTTTGGCGCAGCCAGCTGTGTTGATAGAGCCACCTTGCAGTTAAATTTGAATCCAGCAACTTGTAGTCACCACAGTGTACTGATAGGTGCCAAAAATACCTTTTAATATCTGTATACATTTTGCAGACCGGTATTTTTTTCACTTTTGGTCAGTCAAGCTTTGTTGATAGATCTACTTTGCAGTTAAATTGAATACAGCAAATTTATAGTCACCACATTGAATTGATAGGTGCCAAAAATACCTTTTAATTATCCCGTATACATTTCAGCCAGTGGAGTTTTTTCACTTTTGGTCAGTCAAGCTTTGTTCATATAGCTACTTTGTAGTTAAATTGGAATACAGCAATTTTGTACTCACCACAGGTGAATTGATAGGTGCCAAAAAATACCATTTATTATCCCGTAAACATTTCAGACAGGTGTTTTTTTTCACTTTTGGTCAGTCAAGCTTTGTTCATAGAGCTACTTGTAGTTAAATTTGAATACAGCACTTTAGTAGTCACCACAGGTAAATTGATAGGTGCCAAAAAATACCTTTTTATTATCCCATATACATTTCAGACAGGTTGTTTTTTCACTTTTTGGTCATCATGCTTTGGTTCATGAGAGCTACTTTGTAGTTTAAAGTTGAATACAGCAAATTTAGAGAGTCCACCACAGGTGCAGTGATAGGTCCAAAAAAGACCTTTTATATCCCGTATACATTTCAGACAGGTGGTTTTTTTCACTTTTGTGTCACAGTCAGCCTTGTTCATAAAGCTACTTTGTAGTTAAATTTGAATACAGCCAATATTGTTTTGATTGAGGGATTTTTGAGAATAGCTGTGATTTAGCCGTCTTTTAATGAGAGACTTTCAAAACTCATTCCATACCTTCTCAAATTTTTTATATTCTGAACATGGAGCGAAATTCAGGGTGGTTAGCAGCAAAAGGGGGATAGGACATGGATGTAAGTAGGTACGAGAGAAGGTGCTCCTTCCATGCTGGCGACAACATGCATGCCAGCGGATCGACAGTTGCAGGACTTGTCAGGCCTGTCATCGCTGGGTCAGGGCCTGTGAATCTCAGTAACGAACACATCGCCAATCTTTCCTTCAGGGTTATTGCAACCTGCATCCAGCAGTCTTACCATCCTCGTCCTCCCAGTCACGGCCACAAAATGTCGGTCATCAGAATCATCACATCCGTCAACATGAAGCAGCCCAAATTCAACTACGTGTACCCACCACTGTGATAATCCATTTTCTGAAGACCTCTTAGATGACAAAAAGCAGAGTTGGGGTCAGAAGGCATGTTAAAAGATCAAGAGGCCCAAAGAGGATGATTTTCTTGCTCTGACGCCCAGTTACTGATGCCATCAGAGGAGGAGATAGGAAGACGTTTCAATCGAGCAAAAATTCCCGGCGGCGGCAACGCCTTGCCGTCCCTCTTGCTTGTACCGAGCGGCAGCTCCTGGATGCATAATGTGTCAGACCCGACCAAGTCACCTGTGTTGATGAGATCGATGAAGGACATTCGGATCCAACGTAGCTTTTCAGCAGAATTTGCTTGCGAGCGCTTCATCACTGGACGAGGAGGAAGACGATTGGGGTTGTGTCAGTACGGTCCCCGCCTCAAAAAGGAAGAGGGCGGTCACAGAAGTCCGCGATATTATTCCGCTAGCAACGGTCAGCGGAAAAACCCCGCTCCTCGCAATCGCCGTCAAAAAGGTCCCAGGACTCTCAATCCTGTGGCCTTCATTTGAGCAAGCCTCAGATTCACGACAGCGATAGCCATATTGCCCGCCTGTTGCCATAAACTCAAAGTAGAGGCAAGAATAATAAGGTGGTTAACCACCACCAACATGTCTAGTCACCATGCAGCGAATGCATGAGTTGAAATGAAGGCAACACTTGGCCATAAACGGCCAACCGATGCCGGCCCTCCAACCACTGTCCACACCCTCTTTCTCCGCCTCCCTCCTACCTCCGCCACCACCCAATCGTTCCTCAGCAGCCATGTCCTCTCAGGAGTCATAGATCAGGGATCAGCCTCCGCTTCAGCCTCCACCTCCCCCGAGATGACCATCAGCACCACCAGAGACCCATCCTGGCCCCTCTTCTCCATTTTTTTTTTTTTTTTTTTTTTTTTTTTTTTTTTTTTTTTTTTTTTTTTTTTTTTTTTTTTTTTTTTTTTTGTATCTTTTTTTTTTTTTTTTTTTTTTTTTGTTTTTTTTTTTTTTTTTTTTCTTTTTTTTTTCCGCCAGTTTGACGACCTGCACGCGTAAAGCGGCCAGTCTAGGCAGCAGCCCTTCTGTCTCCAGGTTTGGGGAGCATAAGAAACACTTTAACCCAAACCATCGCCAAAAAGCCAAAAGCCTGAATGTCGGCATTGCAGGCTTTAGGCCTTGGAAATGTTGCCTTTCCGTCTGGTGGACAACAGATGGGTTTCCGCCACGTTTATGTGCCCTTGCCTGTCCCCCAATAACAAATGCCGAGCATGGCATTTCCTTGCCAGAAAAGCCATCCCTGCCCTGGCCAGCCACGTGTCAGTCTAAAATTTCAATGTGCAATTGTCCCTGCATCTGTTGGCCGGAAAAGGCCATCTGATCCAACCGACACATGGACTATTTAGCACGCCAAGGCCACTATATCTCTGTGACAGCTCACTGGGTGAGCTGGGTGCATCTCTCTGGGGGTACGGTGGCGTCTCAGTCTCTGCTCACGCTCTTGTAAAACCACAGGATGGTGGGCAGAGCTCTTATCCCCAAAGGGTCCTCTGTGGCATCACATGGCCCAGAAACCAGGCGCGTGTTTAAATTAATCTGTCTGGCAGACCGTCCACACACAGGGTCAGGAGCGAGGACGGCCTCTCCGCAACGAGACCGAGCCGTGCTGGGTGACAAGAGGCCTTGTGCCAGGGAAGGTGGAGTGTGATAACGGGCGCGAAATCTGCTGGCCCGCCCTTAAGATCGGTAGCTTGAGCAACATCCCTTGCCTGCACATGTCATTAAACCTTGTCAACCAGAAATTTCTAAAGAGCTACCCCGGGTCTGAACTGCTGCTGAGGAAGGCTCGAGGTCAGATTCGCACTTTCTGCCGTTCGCAACCCCTGCTTCATCCCGGCCTGCTGCGTTGCAGGTCAGCTCGGCCGTCCCTGTCAACACGTCTCATTGTTTGACGTGCAACACGCTGAATTCCACCCTCCACATGCCTACAGCGATTGTGGCAGGCAAGCGCCAATGCCATTTACGGCAGTACGAAGTGACACATTCCCTGACAAGCAGCGGTGCGGACCTCGGTGAGTTGACCACCGAGAGTGGAGGCAGGTGAAAGAGGCTCTGGCACATCCTTGCCAGTTTTGAGAAGCCACCAAATGGTCAGTGCGTATCGATGCCCTTGTCACATGAGCATTGTGTGATCTTAGTACTGAACGATCGTCTTGGACACTCTGAAACAATAGGTCCCTCAAGCATAGGAGATAGGACACAGATTGCCGACACGAGCCCTTTCTCTCCGTCGAATCCACAAGCCCGACTGTTTCTCAATTTTATCGGTCTTCATTAGGCATTGTTCGGGTCCCAGGCTAGTGCAAGGCAGCGCATCAAGCTCTCAGGGTGCATCATCTGAGGCAAGTCAGAGGCTGTGTTGAGCTGTGCAGGAGGATGCGGAGGAGAGGTATTCCTAGACACCGACTGTTACCGACAGTCCTTTCCTTGTTAAGAAAGTTGCGGTGAATTTGAGGCGAGGAGGAAGAGAGGAAGATCTTTTGCTAGTGCCCCTCGACCCAAGGCTTGAGAAATCAGCTCCAACTCTCACATAGTGCTTGATGCTCCATTTTCCTCCAAACATGATCCTCGCATTAAGGCCATCAAAGATGAACAACAGTTACTGGTGGCCATCCTCCTGATCCCGTAACAAAAACAAACACTCAGCACTTTCTTCCATCCCACCCAATTGAAGTAAAATGCAGGAAATGGAGACCTTGCTGATTGATCAACGGAGACATCTGTTGCGTCCTGCTTCACGTTCTTCAAATGTCCACGTGAACAACATCAGCGCGTGAACAGCAGTAGAGTGCCAAGTAAGCCGCAGCGGCAGCAGCAGGCCAAGGTGGCAGAAGCCTAATGGGTGAGCCTCTGCATCTGTATTTACACCTCACCAACGCAGGCAATGCGGGGGCACACATCCAACACCAGAGGACCAGCTTAATATCATGTGCACCGACTAACTGCGTCTCACACGATGTTTTTTGATAGTGTTCCGGACCCAAAATGGACGAATGGCCCGAGCTCGGCTCGAGCCACGCCATAGAGGTTTTTCCTGCCCAGCAGCCAGCGTCAAATCTGAGCGGACCTTCAGCACAGCTGGAGATCATTACAAACAAACGCATCTCCGGCTCACAGATAATGTGGAGTCGTTTTGACTTCATCAAGATAATCAGCAGGGATCTCTGAGATGTTTGTGGCCCCAATTGCCCGAGGTAACCATTAGTTTGCCGTCTACTTTCACATTCATCTTCCTAAACAGAAATGTCCTCTTGAAAACTTTTTAAATAATGATCATTTCTTACTGCAATTTTATTCTCTTTTCCCAACATTCATTTTGCTGGTTTTGTGTGAGAGACTGTACAAAGATCAGCAGGTTTTCATGACAACACCGTAATTTCCATTTACTCAACTTTATCTTTAGAGTTTCGCATTGTCAATGGTTTTAAAGTCATGTTGCTGTGAGAAATCAGCTATAATATGGTCCTTTGGAACAAAAAAGTGGCTTCTAAGTGCATTTCTCATCACAATTTTAACAGTGGCATGATAAGTCATATTTATATTTTTTGGGGTCCATTGTTTGCCTGTGAGATACAGCAATAATCATGTCCCCTCTTGGAACAGAACTATGCTTCTAAAGTGGCATTGTCTCCCTCACATTTTAAAAGTGGCTGAGAATCATTTTATAATTTTGTGGTCATGCTGCTTTGAAATGCAGCAATACTACAGTCCTTATTCCTAAAATATTTTGTTTCTAACTGACATTTGTTCTTCACAATTGTCAAAGTGGCTCATGGGCATGTTTTGAATTTTTGTGGGCATTTTCTGTGGACATGCAGCTATACTAGCAGGTCCTATATATAAATTTTTTGTTTCTTAACAGACATTTTGTTTCTTCCAATTGTCAAGAGTGCTCAAGGTGATGGTGCTGTCCAGAAACAGGATAGGTAGGACACTGTTAATTGGACCACATATTGCAAAATGACTTGTTTTTGCAAGATCTTTAACATCGCTAGCAATCCCGGTATTGAGACAACCCATTTAATACAAAAGTGAAAGAAAAAAGAACATTGTGGGATTCCATCCTTATTTTAAAAATGTTTTTTTTTCTATGAATTAAACTACTAAAAAACTTGCATGTACAAAATATCTGTTAACAAATTCCTTTGAATTGTAACAATGGAGTACAGGAAAACTTGACCAGAATGTAGTTATCAAGACATGAGTATGGAGCACGGACAGAGAACAAAGTACCAGAGACCATTTCCTCCAGCACGTTGAGTATAATGAGAAAAAGAATCCAAAAAAAGGGCACCTGTTGTGGATCAGAGCGTTAACCACCAGTATTTCCAAGTGAAGCTCAATTGGCCCAACTCATGCACGGAGGGTCAAAGCGCTAACCCAGGTCTTGACCTGTGTAACAGAGGAAGGCTGGAGGTCCTTACATCACACTCTTCCGCTTACCCGCACTCTCTTTCAGCACGACAGTGGACGTTGTCGCTCATAAGGTCATTTTAAACCTGCGAGTTAAATAGATCGACAGACGCCACCTTGGCTCTCACCACCGCACCCACTGTAACTCCGTCCCCTGTCTGTTGAAACCTGGCGTAGTTAATAGATACAGACGCTAGCCTGGCTTCACCGCACCACTGTAAGTCCCAGTCCCTGGCAGCGACCTTCCGCGTTAACAGATGGCTGATGGTCAGCACTCGGCTCTCCCGTTAGGGGCAATCAGAGAGCCTTTCAAATTTCTCATAAAAAATCCGATTTTGAAAAGGTGATTTCTGAGAGGTTAAGTAGTGTCACAAAAAGGTTTCAGGACTGACACAAATTGCACATTTGAGCATAAAAATTACTGGGGCTGGAGTCACTATGGGGTCGCATCACTGATCTCCCAGGGGAGTCCTGTCCCTAATCACTGAAGAAGGATTTGGAGGAAAAATTAAACCATTGAAATTGATTTGGCTGATCACACTCTCAGACCATGGTGGCAAATGTCCCTTCTCAACCTGAGAAGTGTTTTGGATGATTAGGACATTATTTATTACTTATGGGGTGTGCGACGAATTAACACATCTACACTTTAAAAAATAACCTATAAAAACGGCAGGGAGGGGTGTATGTTGTATGTTATCAACACTTGAAAAAAAAAGCAAAATGATAAAATGAAAAACTATAAATAAAACTTCCCTAAAATAAATTCTGTAAACAAATGTCAGTTTACCAAAGAAATAACTAAATGTACAGACACAGTACAAAAGTAGCATTAGTGCCACTTTGTGATCTTAGAGATCAACAACAGGTTAAATAGTCATTCTGTTGGCCCAGGACAGTATTCGTCCAATGTCCAGTGAAACTAAAATGTTGGTTGAAAGACTCCTTTTTTCGGACACTTTTTAAATCTTGGGGGTCATGCAGCACAAGTTTTGGGCTTATGCTGCTTCCAGGACAGAGAGTCCTATGACCAGTGGAACCTAAAATGGAGGTTGAAAAACTCCTTTTTCCGGCACTTTTTTAAATCGGGGATCTGAAAAGGTTGGGGCTCAAGCTGTGGCCCCGGACAGGTATGGTTCAATGTCCCAGTAAACTTAAATTGGTGGTTGAAAACACTCCTCCTTTTTTCTCCGGCACTTTTTAATCTGTGGGTCAGACAGTTTTAATGGTCATTTCTGCGGTACAGGACAGATATAGTCAATGTCCCAGTTCAAACTAAAATGGGGTGAAAGACTTCTTTTTCCTCCGGCAACTTTTTACATCTGCTGGGGTCATGCAGTTTTGGGGACTCAAGCTGCTTTCCAGGACAGTGATATTCAATGTCCAGATTCAAGTAAAATGATGGTTCCAAATCATACTAAGCCATTCTGCACTTTTTAATTTGTGGGTCCATGCAGGTTTAAGGGTCTTGCTGTGGTGTAAGACGGGGATGTAAATGGTCTGTGTTTTTTTTCTGTGGCTTTTTAACTAAGTGTGTTGCTAAGATGTAGCACTACCCTTTTTTGACTGTTGTGGATTTTTAATTCCGCTTTCCAGCCCTTTTTGGGGTGTAATAATAAAGGGTTTTGTTGCTCTCCATAGACTTTTTTTTGGTCATCGGCGTAATCTTTTATCGATAGTTTGAGCGATTGCGTTGGCTTTGGAGAGCTAGTCGATAGTGGGCCCGTATCGATAAGGTTTTTCGATGTGAGCATCGATTATGAGGGGAGCCCTTTTAAAGTTATGGGAGGCAAAAACCCTTCATTTTACCCCCAAACAAGGTGGAGAAGTAAAAATTAACATCCACACAGTCAAATGTAGTGCTACATCTTAGGAACACATTAGGTTATAAAAGCCAAGAAAAAAAAGTCACAGCCCATTCACTATCCTGTTTGTACCACAGCATGACCCTTTAAAAATCTGATCCCCAAAAATTAAAAAGTCCCAAAAGGCATTTTGTTTGAACCATCATTTTACTTGAACGGGGGACTTTAATTCCGTTTGGAACGCAGATGCCCCCAAACCGATGCCCCCCAGATTTAAAAAGTGCCGCAAAAAGGAGTCTTTCAATACATTTTAGTTGAACTGGACCTAACATTCTGTTTCCGGGCCCAAAAATGACCATTAAAAGTTGACCCCCGATTACAAAGGCCGGAAAAAAAAAAGTCTTTCAACCCCCATTTTGTTTTAAAAAAATTGACTTTACCCGTATATAGTGATGCTGCGTCAATGAACAATTTCTGGGGGCGCAAAAGTCAAAAAACACTAACTTTATGTTTGGGGTTAAAAAACGATATTTTTTGACCTTTCAATTCACCTGTGGGAATATAGAAAATTTCTGTTTTAAAATTTTCGTAGATGTGGTCAAGAAAATGTGGGGCGCAAAAAAATCAAAAAAAAGGGAAAGTTATGTTTTGGTATAATGGGTATTTTTGCACCTTTAATTCACCCGTGGTGAATACAGAATTGTGTTTTTAAAATTTTCGTTTGGGTGCTGCGTCAATGAACAATGCGGGGGCGCAAAAATCAAAAAACCGTAATGTGATGTTTTGTACGATACAAAATATTTTTGGGAAAATAACAACCTGTGTGACTCAAAAATTGTTATTTTAAATTTAACTGCAAGGTGGATAATTAACAGTCACAGGTTTTAAGGGTAAAATTTAAAAATGAACACCTTCTGAAAAGTTTTACTGATAATAAAAAGTGGTTTTGAGTAACAAAGGACCTGCAGTTACTAGAATGGATATGTAAAACCCAAATAAGTTCAGGCTGCCCAATATCCAGGAAATATTTCAATAGCAAACTGTTAATAATAAAGATTTTCCACTACAATGTCTACATTTAAGTCTTGGTGAACTTTATCCGTTGTTCTTTACAGATAGAGCTTGTCTGTGTTCGCCGGGGCCTCCCCCCCCCCCCGCTCCCACCGCCGTGAATTTACAGCGGTAGATGCTGCTTTAAATCTCTCAAGCTAACTACATAAATCTTCAAATCTCTAATCAAAACTAAATTGGAAGGTTCACAGCTAATTTAGTAGAGGTTTCTCTGTGCAGAATAGACTAATTTCGCTGAGTGTTTGGCCACAAGCAGAGCGCAGGTCCTATCCCTATGAGACGCTGAGAGACACTGAGGCTGAAACAGGAAACGCTGAAAAAACGAGGTCATGTGTTTTTTCCCAGCAATCGCAACCATAACCATCCCAGTCATGACTTTCGCACACCACATCTCACCCTGCTCTATTCTGTAATCTGATTTGTGGCCGCCAAAATTACAGGAAGCACCGAAAATGGCGCGATCTTAATAGATGAAAGCTCAGATTTTAAACCTTAATTATCGCATGATCTGGAAATTTCGATCACCAAAAAAAACCTTGCCGATTTCAACTTTGTTAAAAAAAATCGCTCAACACTAATTATCGACTATCGGATATCTTATTGATAATTGCCGATATCGACTATAGACCCGATGACGATAGTCAACGTAATCGCTCATTACTATTGGTGGAATGACACCTTTTACTTCCTTAATCCAGTGAATTGGTTTAGAAGGTTAAGTGGATGGCTTATGGGAATACAAGGTGTGTTGCAAGTTTTTATGATATTGCTTTTAGTATATGTGATGACTAAGCTACTTTATTTAGTTTTTCAAAAGCATGTAAAGGATCAAAGAAACATGGGCGACTTGAACCTACTTTGAAATCGCATTGAGAAAAAGGAGAGCAGACCTGTGTCAAGATAGTTGTGTTAACAGGGCTTGCCAGTATAGGTCCGGGACCATCGACCAGTTGTCAAACAGTTACCTAGACTGTTTGGCAAGTCAGGAAGAGAAAGAAATCACCTGTTCAGATTTAGAGTAGGCTCACCTGTATCAGAAAAGGAGGGAATTTATAGAGATTAGATAGCAGAGAAATGTTAGCTCTTTTGTTTTGATCAATACTTCTGTCATTTTATGCTTGCTTTAGCTATAATTGTCAGTGTACAGCTTACTACAGTTTTTACACAGTCTGAAGAACAATAGTCTGTTCTTTTGCAAGCTTCCAGCTCATGATCAGATATGAAGAGATACTTTCCTGGTTTTATGCTAAAAGGATGGTTACAAATTCCTGTTGAAGGACTCTGTTAAACAATGGTTGCTTGAAGGATTTATAATAGTATTTATTATAACAAATACATATTACGATTTGACTGAAAAGGTGGGGGCTATGGGGAAATTTGCCAATGTGACATGCTTAAATCTGTATGTGTGGCTTGCTAACAGACAGAGTATCTGATCACAGCTCTGAGTCCTGTAGTCATTTCACTCTCTATATCCGGATATAGGAAATAACATTATTAATTCGGACTACCATAACATTATCAATAAGGCAGTTGGCCTTAATATTGTTAAGTGGGAAGAACAATAGATTGCCCTAAGAGAACACTCTTTTCTCCATCTTGATGACTAAGATGATAACAGCCCAGTTCCTGTTCTCAATATTTCAATACTGGAATTTTATTTTTTATTCTTGCATTCTGTTGGCCCATATATTCCTTTTACTGCAGCTATTAATATGATGTCTATAGGCTGTTGTTTCTTTATTGTTATGTGGCACATTATACACTGATCATCTTGTTTATGAGGTTTATTTTGAGGTTTACATGTTTTAGTTAGCATCCCATACCTCCTGGAGGGCGTCCAACTGGCTAGGGTTTCTTCTGTTGTCACCCACCATTGTTTACTGCAGTGTTTAAAGGGGTTTTCTCACCACACTGTTTCACTGAGTTTTAGCAATTTTGCACTTACTCTGTCTCCTCAAGCTGTGGGTGATTCTAGGGAGCTTAGTATTCAAGTATTACCGCTATCTCATATAAATGTGGACACACAAATATGGGTCACGAAATTGGGAAGTGCTCCCTAGTTTCCCCAGAGTCCTAACATGCTTGCAATGATTTGCTGTCTTCTTAAGACCCAATAGTATTATTCACTGTGAATTTTTCTTTATTTCATATATATCACCGCCATACTATTTCAGTTTTCAGGCTTTGTTTTGAAAAAGAGTTACAACAGTAACAATCGTAGTGTGTCTCACCAAAAAATTCATGTAAATACCTTTAACGAGCACTCTGCGGAGTCAAATAGATCGGAGTAGATTAGACAACCGGACCGAACGCTGCACGTTGTCTAAGCTACTCCTATCTATTGGATGTCGCAGAGCGCTCGTCAAAGATATTTACCTGAATTTTTTTGTGAGACACACTACGATTGTTACTGTTGTAACTCTTTTTCAAAACAAAGCCTGAAAACTGAAATAATATGGCGGTGATATATATGAAATAAAGAAAAAATTCCAGAAAATAATTACTATTGGGTCTCAGCATATCATTGCATGCATGTTTATGGTTCTAGGGAGCTGTTATACTGACAGTGCATGAGATTGTTATCTTTAATAAGATTATAGATAAAGCCATGCTTTTCAGTCCTCACAGCACATGTACATTTTGTTTAGTGAAGCTAATCTTATTAGATATAATTAGTTTGCTTTGATCTCTGTCTGTCAGTGGGGTCAGCTAATGTCATCTAATCAGATAGCAGACATCCCTGCTCTCAGCTAATCAGATAAGAGATGTCCCTCTAGTATGCAGATAACCATAGAAACCCATGTACACTTCAGAGCACATAAAAGACGCACTTATCTCATGACTAGTGATGAGCGTACAGTAACATGTTCGCGTTGAACTTTGAATAGTAGTGGTGTTCGGTCCGAGGTTCGTTTCGAACTCGAGACCCATTAGAGTCAAGGGGAGTAGATGTTTGGTTTAATTTTTATACCTATACAGTTGAGGAGAATCTATAATTACCATCTATAACAGTAAACTGGATACGTGGAACAACTTAGTGAAGAAAATTTGGCTCTAAGAGTAACAGAAAAAAATTGAAAAGCTAAGATATGTAATTCCTTTCAATGTCTAACTGAATAGATGAGGACAGCTTGCAAGCAGGGGAGCAGCTATAGGAGGTGCAAGGGTAGCAGCTGCTATGGGGCCCTCCATCCCGAGGGGGCCCAAAAGCCCCTTCGATACATAAGAAGACACCGGTATTGGAAATGGCACATGGTAAACTGCAGGAGCATGATTTCACTTTTTGCACCAGGGCCCAAAAACTTGAACTTACGCCTGTGCAGGCTGGACTAGATTACACGGCAGTACCACTGGTTGGCAGCGAGAACATGCCAATGGGGAACATGAAGGTTTTGGTTCGACTAGATTAGATGGCAGTACCATTGGTGGCAGCGAGAACATGCCAATGAGTGAACATGGAGGATTCGGTTCGACTAGATTTTTGACGGCACTTACCATTGGTGCTGCGAGCGTTAGAACATGCCATTGAGGAACATGGAGGATCCGTTAGTTTAGTTTTGACGGCTCAGTACATTGTTGGGAGCGAGAACATGCTATATGAAGAACATGGATGGTTCCGGTTTGAACTAGATTAGATGGCAGTACATTGGTGGCAGCTAGAAAGCCAATGGGGAATATGGAGGTTCCGGTTCGACTTGATTGAGCGCGGCAGTACATTGGTGGCAGCGAGAATTTGCCTACAATGAGGCTCATGGGGTTCCAGTTCGACTAGATCAGATGGCAGTACCCATTGGTTGGCAGCGGAGAATATGCAATGAGGAACATGGGTGGTTATGATTCAACTAGATTTAGACGGCAGTTCCATGGGTGGCAGCGTGATGTCATGCCAATGAGGAACATGGAGGTTCCGGGTCCTCGGTCTAGTTTAGTCAGGCTGTACCATTGGTCGGCAGCTGAGACAGTGCCAATGGGGAATCATGGAGGTTCAGTTCAACTGATTAGACGGCTGTAGTACCATTGGGTGGCCAGCGAGAAACATGCTAATGAGGAACATGGAGGTTCAGTTCGACTAGATTAGATGGCAATACCCTTTTGTGCAGCGAGAACATTTCGGTAATCCTGGACTGGATATCTTTACTATTTAAACTGAACATAGTTGACACCCTCTGATTTGGCAGCGTGTGTGAAGAAATTGGATCCCTGCTGGTTAATTACCAAGTCACGTGAGTTGATGCACATGGCTATATACTGTATTAATGTATATTTATACTCTTGAGACAAAATGTTTTGTGGGGTTGTGTTCTATATGTCATTTTTTGTTTGTGGGATTTTTTTTTTTTATAATTGTATATTTTTATTATTTTTCAAGAAAAGATTATTCCATAGTTATCAAAGCAGATTGTTAATAAACATAAATATGCAATGAAAGAGCCATAGGCTCAGCAAACAACAGGTGATGAAATAGTAAAAGGTTATGCAATCAAAATGAGATTGAGTGGCCTAGCCACCACCCCTAATAACCTGTACAAATCTTAACAACCAAACAGTACAGTTTTAGCTATATATGAAACCAGACAGAGACATGAGGAAGACGGGGAGACAGACATACAATTATAGAAATTAAGGTACCTGACAAGTTCAGAACGCTCTTGATGGAATCAAAGTTATTTGGTTATTGCATATAACCTCCCAAGCATCCTTATCTGCGAAAATGATCGGAGGTTATTATGTATGGAGGCCGTGAGCTATTCCATATCTCTAATATCTCTCAAACGCCCATATAATTCTGCAATATCAGGAGCCCTTGTCTTCTGCCAATGAGATGAGATGAGACAGCGAGCAGCTGTAAGGACATGCAGAATTAGTTTAAGCATTTGCTTCCGCAATGAGTTGGGGAACACATTAAATAAGAAGCAGAGCGGGTCCATAGGCAGGCTGATGTCTAGCAAGTTGTCGATAAATGATCTAACTGCACTCCAGAAAACTTGAATCACTTGACAGTCCCAAAAAATATGATAGATACTGCCTCCTTGTTCTCCACATCTCCAACATCTGTCCGGTATTGAAGGGTTAAGTTTGTGAAGCAAGGAAGGAGTATGGTACCAGCACATTAAGATTTTATATATATTTACTTTGTAGGTCGTACACATAGAAGTCTGAGATGCCCGTTTCCAGATGAGCTCCCAGTTATCCCTAGTTATATCTTTTCCCAACATTGCCTCCCATTTTGCCATATATGAGTGCCTTGGTAACTCATCTGGAGAGGGAGACAACAGCACAGAATAGATATCCGAGATTAAACCCCTGGTAGAGGTGTTCAGCCTACACAAGTGTTCGAACCGGGTAGGAACAGAAACAGTTCCAGAGTGCAGAACGCTTGTTAGATAATGGGAGATTTGGATATAGGAATAGTAGTAACTAGCCGGTAAGTCGTATTCAGATTGGAGGATGGGAAAGGGTTTAAGGCGCCTAGATCTGTGATCTACAATATCCGCAAAGTGGAATAATCTATTGTGGAACCATAGTTTCATTGCCGGATTACCCATGCCCTCCGGAAAAGAAGAATTGTACAGAAAACTAGTCATAGCTGAAGAGGGAGAACACAAACCGAATCGCCCTGCACACCGATTCCAGATTTCCTTCGTCAGGGCCATAGGACCTAGAAGCGCTATCTCTACTGGAACATGAGACGTGGCCCACAAAAGTGAGTTGGGGTGAATAGGAGCTAACCAAAGTTTCTCAATTTCACACCATATTGAGTACGCATACATAGAGGACCATGCCGATATAATGCGTAGTTGTGATGCCCAATAATATTTAGTAGTGTCAGGCAGCGCCAAACCCCCCTCACCCCTACCAGCCATCAATACACTTTGTTTTATTCGGTGGCGTTTATGAGCCCAGACGAACCTAAGGAGGGCAGACTGGAGTACCTTCAAATCTTGCATAGGGACTCGAATTGGTAATGCTTCAAACAGATACAGCAGTTTATGAAGTAGTGACATTTTAAAAGCAGAAATGCGTCCAAATAGCGACAAAGGCAGGTTTACCCACTTATTCATAGAGTTCCTGATATCCTGATATAGCCTAGGAAAATTGTGGCCATATAAAGATGTATAGGATGTCGTTATGTATACTCCTAAATACCTTAAATAATTAGATTTACAGTTATAAGGAAATTGATCATTAAGGAGTCTATCTCTTGCTTGGGTAAGTTTAAGGGTAAGGCCTCCATTTTGCAATGTTAAATTTTATAGCCGTAAAATGTAAAAGTCATTCAATAGCCTATGAAGATTGGGAAGTGTGGTGTGTGGCGTTGGACAGTGTCATCAAGATGTCGTCGGCAAATACAACGACAGCTTATAATTCCCTGTTCGTCGATCTGTAATTCCTTATTATTTGGGTCGAGGAGGATGGTGGGACGCAAGGGGTCACGCACCATAGCGAAGATAAGGGTGATTAGCGGCACCCCTGCCTTGTGCCATTAGTAATGGAGATATTTGGAAGGAATGGTTATGAGGCAGCGTATTGTTGCTGTTGGTTTAGAGTACAGGACCTCGCGAGCTTGCGAAAAGGACCACTAATTCCAAAGGCTTTTTAAAACTGCAAACATAACGGACTCAGACAAATGCGGTCAAAAGCCTTTACGGATCTAAGCTTATTAGCTAAAGCAGATTGATTGGATTTATTGTCCACATCTATTAAGTCTATTGCTTTGCGGTTTTATCCCCCCCTGACGATTTTATGATAAAAGCCCATCCATGATCCTTGTGGATTAATGTGGTAGTTATATCGATAACCTGTTAGTAGCATTTGGTAAAAATTTTGGAGTCCGCCCATTAAGCAGGGTATGGGTCTGTAAATTGCTACATCCGTGGGGTCCTTGTCTGGTTTAGGGAGAAGAGTAATATACGAATGCAAAAAAGAGGAAGAGGGTTCCTCTCCTGCCATCACCGTGTTGTAAACTTGGAGTAAGTACGGAGCAAGCTCTGGGCTGTAAATCTGATAATAGAGATAAGTCAGGCCGTCTGGCCCCGGAGCTTTGCCGGTAGGCATAGATTTCAAAACCGTGTCAAACTCTCCAATGTATTTGAGGAGTAAGGGGAATCGCGCGCCTCTGACGTAAGGCTTGGGAGCTTACAAGACTTCAAAAACTCCTGCAGGATTCGGTCTCTAGATTCTCCATCACTCGGGAGGGAGCTTGGGAGGGAGTACAATTCAGAGAAGTATTTATAGAATAATTGGGCTATTTTCTGTGGGTCATATGAAAT
This sequence comes from Phyllomedusa bahiana, assembly GCA_025379985.1. Lineage (NCBI taxonomy): Eukaryota > Metazoa > Chordata > Amphibia > Anura > Hylidae > Phyllomedusa > Phyllomedusa bahiana. Next base: position 14,774 of record JAODAL010044836.1, on the reverse strand, counting down.
TAGCCCCCCCGAGTCCTGTAAAGCATAGGGATTTCGATTAGATCTCTCCTCTTTCAATTGTTTTGCCAATAACGTGTGGGCTTTATTCCCTCGTTCATAATATCTTTGTTTTAGTCATATAATTAAAAAGTTTTTCTGGTTTTCCCCCTATGGCTAAAGACTTTAATTGTGCCCTGATGGGATTACAATTTTTTGTCATGTAGACCTTGATGGATGGCCGGAAGTGAAGGTCTCTAGGGTCGACAACTCCCTTTGCCAGGTTCTCAGTTTGCAAAGCACGTTTCTTTTTACCCGTTGAGCCTATAGCCTATGCAAGTCCCCTTCTATACAGATTTATGTGCTTCCCAAATGTGAGCGGGAGGATACCGAACCCCTTCATTGATAGAGATGTAAATCCGTTAATATGCTTACGAATTCTTTCTCTAGTGGTGGGGATTTTTTTGCATCAGACATTCATTTAGGCGCCAATGACAGTTACGAATCAGAGAACTGTTTGTATTAAGTATCAAAGATATAGGGGCGTGGTCAGACCATGTGATGTGTCCTATGTCCGCATCCGCCATCCGCCTCAGTGCCGGTACATTGCCAAAGACATAATCTATCCGGGAGTGGGTACCATGTGGGGGTGAGAAGAAGGTGTAAGAGCGTTCTGTGGGATGAGCTATGCGCCACAGATCAAAAAGGGCGTGTTTCCTAATTAGTTGTCGAAATGCCCGTGATTAAGCCCCCCTCTGCCCTGTCCTTTTTGCTGCTGAGAGATATTACAGCTTGTTCATAGTGTCAGAGAAATGAACGTTAAAATCCCCCCCCCCCCCCCCACCAACAGCATAGTAGATGTAAATCTAGCTAATTTGGAGAAAACTCGCTTTAAAAACTTAATTTGAGAATGGTTGGGTGCATAAATGTTACATAAGGTCAATGAAGGTTCCTTGTAAAACTCCTTAAGAATAATAAAATCTTCCTTGATCATCTATGTGAGCATTCAGTAATGGTATGGTCACGTCCTAGACAGTAGGATGGCCACTTGCTCTTTCTTCCTGTTTGAGATGAGATATACGTTGTTGGGGTATAGATTCCGGGCAAATGAAAATTTCCCCTCTTTATTGAAGTGTGTTTCTTGGATAAACACTATCTCAGCCTGAGCCGCGCGAATTTCTGACAACAATAACCGCCTTTTTACATTTGTATTAATTCCTTTTACGTTCAATGATATTAACTTAGCCATCATAAAACAAAATAAACGTAACTTCTCTGTAAAACACGTACCTGCATCTCAAAAGCAGTGGCTATCGAGTCAAGACCAGACATGAAACATAAGGGGGGGAGAAGACAAGACATTAATAGTTGAATGGATTGGATCAACATCAGAGCTAATCAATTCACGTTAGTGAGAACCGGAAACTCACTAATAGATTGAAACCAAGGGAAGTATCCGGTACTAGGGGAAAAAGTGTTGCAAGAAAATGGGATTATTCAAAGCCCAACGGGTACAAAAAAAGAAATAGAACCCTCTGTAACACTGTGTTGTATCCTGGTGAGCACACCTTACTGGCGATGCTTCAACCGAGAAAACAGGCCCCTATAGGGGGAATAGCGTCAAACACTACCTAACAAGCGGGAAGGTTAGACACTACCATAGGTTAGGCAGCAGGAAGATCTGAAGAGTAGGGATACTACTCATGGCCACCATCATGCGTATATAGTAGACCAAACCAAAATATTATAAAAGGGGAAGGAAGGAGAGAGGAGAAAAAAAAAAAAGGGGGGGTGAGGGGAGGGAAGAAAAGAGGGGGAGGGGGAGTAGGAAGGGAGCGAGGGAGTAGGAAAAAAGATATCCACAAACCAGTAAAGGCAATAATAAGAAAGAAATTAAAAAGGAAAGGTATTCAAAAGTGTAGTTGCTCAAAAATGTTTGGGGCTGCTAGATGCCTAACAGGCAAATGGTAGATATATGTGAAGAAAACCTGGCTTTAGTCAAGTCTTTGAGGGGGACTCTGAGTCCCGAGGGGAGTGGGCCTGGGCCGCGGCAGGGAGCTTACGACGGTGTCCCTGCATCTTTTGCCACACCACTGGTGGCGCAGGGGGTGGCAGACCTAGATCCCAGTCTGGAATTTCAGGGATTGAAACGTCCAGCATCTCGCAGAATTGTTGAAGATCGCTATGTTCTTTGAGCACCGAGGAACGTCCATCTTTAGAGGCCAATAACATGAAGGGAAAGCTCCACTTATATTTGATTCCCTTTTGTTTAAGTTCAACCAGCAGAGGCTTTAGACATTTCCGTTTTTGTAATGTAATCCACGACAGATCTTGATATAGTTGAAGTTGGGCACCTTGATGTTCAAAAGATCCCCTGGACCTTGCACTAGACATAATTCGCTCCTTCAGTTCATAATCGTGCAAGCAGAAAATTACATCTCTTGGGGAATTAGTGGACAACTTCGGTCTTAGGGCCCTATGTGCTCGTTCGAATTTTATATTATGGGTAGGAGGCTCCTCCAATAGAGAGTTGAAAATTTCGGTAAGAGTGCTGCGGAGATCCTCTGGGCCCTTAACTTCAGGTAGGCCGCGGAGTCTGAGGTTATTATGCCTCCCCCTATTTTCCAAATCTTCCAGGTGTCTTGCCATATCACGTAGAGCCTGAGTTTGCGAGGCAGAGTGTGCACTTAAATCCGCAACATATGCTCTTGTTTCATCGTGCGCCCCTTCCAAATGCTCCACTCTATCTGCTATATTTTTAAGATCCGTTCTCACTACTGCTATCTCCGACCTACATGCCTCTGTTACCTCTTTAACCAAAGCCCTGAAGTCACTCATGGTGGGCAAGTGATCCACATAGGACTTCCATTCCTGTAGAGGGATAGATGAGGGCATTTCTTGATCTTGCATTTCCAATAAGGATTCAGAAAAACGCCACCCCATTTTTTGGGATGATTTCCGCGTTTGGGATGTAGTGAGTGATCCATCATAGCAGACCTGGCTATGAGAGCCAGAGTAAGCCCTAACTTTTTTGGCCCTGGGGCCCGCTGTCCTTAGGGGTTTTACGGCAACGTCCTTCGTTTTGAGAGCAGTATGAGCAGTTCAAGCCCGGTGGTTAATTTATGCAGGGGCTCTTGGGAAAAACCCGTTGTTAAAAATGGGGAGTAGACAGGGGGCAGGATGCGAGGTTTGCCCCCGCAGCTTTGTATAACTCACATCCAGCAGCAGTTGAGCCTCATTGAGAAGCTGCAGGTGTTGAAGGGAAAGGAGCAAGTCCCGAGGTCACTAACCCACTATATGCTTTGGTTAAATACTACCCCTTTAGAGCGACAGAACGTTCCCAAAATGAAGTAATACTGTTTTTTAGCTGAAACCTTCTTGGTGCTCTGCTTGGCTTACCTGCACAGCCCCTCAGTCTTACCCGTTTATTAGACCAAGGTTTGAACCCCCAAAATGGCCCCGGGCACCCGTGGATTGTGCAGAGGTGGGGGGAAATGGCCCCCTTTCTGACAAATATGGAGAGGGAATTAGCAAAGTCCCAACTTATGAAGATCCCTTTGAAGGATGTAGTAGTAAACTCTCCCCCCTGTCTGGGGTCTTACCCGCCACCACGCGGTTGTCTCTCCTTGTCGGTTTGGGCCTCCGAGGTCACCACCTCAGAGATTCTGCTCCTTTGTCCCGTTGACGCCGGCAGCACAGGACCAGATCTCCCTGGAGATTCTCCTGACGAGCCCGTTTCTTTTGCGGAGATAAGCCGCGATCCGCCACTATCAGCGCTTCGCCTGCCGCTCTGCAGCACTCCGTCCTGGCAGTGACTCAGTTCCCGCTGGATTTCGCCTTGCTCACTCCGCGCTGCCGAGGTCCTCGCGGCCGCGATATGCCGGTTCTGGGGATAAAACGCACACAAACAGGGATCGGTGGTTGTCCAGGGTGGGATCCACTCGGGTGGGGAGGGTGAAAGCCAGGTATTAAGCCGTTTAGCCCCAATCTACGCTAGGTGACCCACAGCCTCTTCAAGCTGCGGCCATCTTGTTCAGTGTCCGGACACGCCCCCGTTTGTGGGAATTTTATGAGAAATAATTAAATGTTAAGCTTTAGCCTTTGTATTATGCCTTTGGATAAATTTATAGACGAGAGCTAAATATTTTCCATTGTTGGTATATTTGACATTTAGTGATTTTGTACGTAGATAAATTAGCATATAAAACGTCTAAAAACCTCCTGTTATAAAGAAAATGACTCCCAAGTACACAACAAGCCAGCCCATTTATTGATGTAACAAGTAACATAAGATCAGAACAGCCCTTGAGGAAATAATGTCAGGTAAATTGTAGTTCTGTGGGTAAATGCTACTGAGAACTGGGGTATGATAAAAATCCATATTGCACCCTATCAAAAGCCTATCCTGCCTTTAATGGCCTAATCTCAGGGTACCTTGCCTAATAAGAGCAACCACATCAAGAATTTGTACCTATAAAAAATCTGCTGTTCCTGTCATGTTATTGGAGTCTCAAAATGGCATGTTTCTGACTTTGAGCTCTCCTCAGAGGACTTGAATAATTAAAACTAAGCAAGTTAACCAATTGCTTAGAGTTAATCTACCTCTATACATCACAGAAATATACATAGGTAACTGACATTAATATATGAGTCCCTGACATTGCTTGCCATCAAAGGCAGATATATAAATCAGTACTGCATCTCCCTTTGCAAGTTCCAAATCAGATGATCCCTAGTATGTGTATGGCTGAAACTAGGACGAAAGACAGAAATATGTGTACTGAACTGCAAAAGATTTGAAACAGAAAGAAAAACTCCAAAGCTTGTGCCTCATGTATGAAAACTGTCCAGGTGTAAGACCTTCTTTGTTGCCCATAGCAACTAATAAGTGCTCCCCTCTCATTTTTTCAGAGCACTTTATGAAAGTGCTATTGGCAACAAAGAAAGTCTTACACCTACACAGTTTTCATTCATGAGGGTCTATGTGCATAAAATTGTGGGAATGGCCAGGTCTCCAGTGTAAGGCATAAAATCCTGCCAAACAAAGCTATAAATCTGTATCACTTAGAGCAAAAGAAAACTAATAATTACTTATAGTCCAATGAACTAATTTGCTGCTGACCATAATGTGAATTGATTTTTAAGATCAATTCTATGAACATCATATACAACGCATTTATTGCTTGAGGATATTAAAGGGATTTTCCTACAAATCATATCAACTATTTGCAGGATGATTGTCGAGGGATCCGAACATTGAAATTCCCAATAGTCAATGTAATAAAGGTGCCAAATCCACCATTCCTAATCATAGTGATGACAATGAAAGAAACAGCATTTGAGCATGCATACTACTGCTCCTCTCAGTTACTTAAAAGCACATAAAAGATAACATACTTACTGATACAAGGGTAATGTTCTTCATAAGGAAGGGGTGCCATAAATATGTATGGAGACTTACATGCCATGCAGCTCCACTAAAATTAAATATGTTCAAATTAGCTCAAAGAATAAGAACTAGGACTCTGCACCACCTATTGTATGTAGTATACATCAAGTCAACTCTGATGAACTGAGCCAGCTGGATGAGAGGCTTTATCTCAAAAGGGGTAATGTTCCTCAATAAGAAGAGGCACCATGAAGGTGTGTGAAAATTTACAAATCATGAGCGCTCCCCATAAATTTACATATAATCAAATCCTAAAAAAAAGCATGCTAAAATCCATTAGTTATTGTGATGCAGACAAACAACAAATTTCAAAGTGAGCGAACACCCAAGTGCAAAATATTGATGATGCTTTTCTTTAATTCCTGAGGGGGTAGCTGCTTATTATTAATAATGCACACAGATAAGACGTCTGTAGGGTGCCAATCACATAATTATGTATTTGCTGTCCAGCACATCTTAAGTGCACCAAACAAAGCACAGACACCTTATGGTTCCCAACATCAAAAGGCCAGACTGCATCCAGCAAAAATGATAAACATGGGGACATAATGTGATAATTTAGCCTAAATTCGCAACCTTAGAACCCTCTTCAAGGGTTTTCATTGTTTTGTTCCTTCCCTAACATTATTAAGAAATCACTGAAAAAAATAGGACAAAATTTCCTTCAAATTACAGAAAATCACAAAAAAGAGGTCAACCACCCTCACGGAAGCTTGATTCACAATCTTCACCAAACTCCAAGTATTAGCAGTCACGCCTCAGGAAACACAACTTTGCTCATCTGGCGCTGCTTTGTGCCGTGAGGATACAGTGTTTGTATGTTTATTGTGTTTGTGGTGTTAATTCACATTTCATGCTGCTTTGCCATTCATTCTACCTCCTGTTTGCTGTGGCATAAATTAAACTGTGCTCTGTTTGGAAACAAAAGCCTGTTGCGATGAATATCTCATTCATTCATACAAGCAGCACCACATGCCCACATAATTCTGTCTGCTACACTGAGCACTATTTTATGCTCCCACTGATTCGTGAGTTGTACATAGATATACCACAATTGTATTACACAGTTTTAACCAAAATGAAAAATGCTAAGCATTTTTTTCACAGCAGGTTATGCCAGTAAACAACATTACATTCTTGGCATATAAGCTATCCTTCACCCTGTCTCCACTTACATGTTCTAATATTACTCTCTTTTATAGCAGGATGTTGCCTGCATTTTTGTAGACCGATATAAAATAGATAGTGTTGAGCGATTATTATCAACAAAGTTGAAATCGGCACGGTATTTACGTTGATCAGATTTTTTAGATCACGCGATAATTTAGGTTAAAATCTGTGCATAATCTATTAATATCGCGCCATTTTCGGCGCTTCCTGTCATTTTGGTGGCCAGCAAATCAGCTTACAGAATAGAGCAGGGTGAGATGTGTGTGCGACGTCATGACTGGGATGTGTATGGTTGCGATTGGCTGGAAAAATCACATGACCTCGTTTTACATAGAACAGCCCTTCCTGTTCATGATCAGTGTGTGTCAGCGTCTCATAGCAGTAGGACGTGCGCTCTGCCTCTGTCCAAACAGCTCAGCGAAATTATTCTATTTCTTCACAGAGAAAGCTCTACGGTTTGCTGTGATCCTTACAACTTAGTTAGATCAGAGAGTGGAAGAGGTTATGGAGTTAGGTAGAGAATTTTCAAGGAGCATCTACCGTTGAAAAGTCACGGTAGGGTGCGGGGGGGGGGGGGGGGCCCACGGGCGAACACAGACAAGCTCTATAAAGGATACTGGATATTGTACAGCCAAAACTTTGTTTAGACATTGCATTGCCTTATATTAGGATACAGATCTTTTCTAGTAACTGCAGGTCTATTTGTTAGGTGCAAAACTCCACTTTTATTATCAGTATACATTTCAGATAGGTGTTCTTTTTCAATTTTGCCCAGTCCAGCTTTGTTGATATAGCCACCTTGCAGTTAAATTTGAATACAGCAATTTTGTAGTCACCACAGGTTGATAGGTGCCAAAAAATACCTTTTTTATCCCGTATACATTTCAGATACGTGTTTTTTTCACTTTGGCGCAGGCCAGCTGTGTTGATAGAGCCACCTTGCAGTAAAATTTGAATCCAGCAACTTTGTAGTCACCACAGGTGTACTGATAGGTGCCAAAAATACCTTTTAATATCCGTATACATTTCAGACAGGTGTTTTTTTCACTTTTGGTCAGTCAAGCTTTGTTGATAGATCTACTTTGCAGTTAAATTTGAATACAGCAATTTTGTAGTCACCACAGGTGAATTGATAGGTGCCAAAAAAATACCTTTTATTATCCCGTATACATTTCAGACAGGTGTTTTTTTCACTTTTGGTCAGTCAAGCTTTGTTCATAGAGCTACTTTGCAGTTAAATTTGAATACAGCAATTTAGTAGTCACCACAGGTGAATTGATAGGTGCCAAAAAATACCTTTTATTATCCCGTATACATTTCAGACAGGTTTTTTTTTTTCACTTTTGGTCAGTCAAGCTTTGTTGATAGATCTACTTTGCAGTTAAATTTGAATACAGCAATTTTGTAGTCACCACAGGTGAATTGATAGGTGCCAAAAAATACCTTTTATTATCCCGTATACATTTCAGACAGGTGTTTTTTTTCACTTTTGGTCAGTCAAGCTTTGTTGATAGATCTACTTTGCAGTTAAATTTGAATACAGCAATTTTGTAGTCACCACAGGTGAATTGATAGGTGCCAAAAAATACCTTTTATTATCCTGTATACATTTCAGACTGGTGTTTTTTTCACTTTTGGTCAGTCAAGCTTTGTTGATAGATCTACTTTGCAGTTAAATTTGAATACAGCAATTTTGTAGTCACCACAGGTGAATTGATAGGTGCCAAAAAATACTTTTTATTATCCCGTATACATTTCAGATACGTGTTTTTTTCACTTTTGGTCAGTCAAGCTTTGTTGATAGATCTACTTTGCAGTTAAATTTGAATACAGCAATTTTGTAGTCACCACAGGTGAATTGATAGGTGCCAAAAAATACCTTTTATTATCCCGTATACATTTCAGACAGGTATTTTTTTCACTTTTGGTCAGTCAAGCTTTGTTGATAGAGCCACATTGCAGTTAAATTTGAATACATCAATTTAGAAGTCACCACAGGTGAATTGATAGGTGCCAAAAATACCTTTTATTATCCCGTATGCATTTCAGACAGGTGTTTTTTTCACTTTTGGTCAGTCAAGCTTTGTTGATAGAGCCACATTGCAGTTAAGTTTGAATCCAGCAACTTTGTTTTGATTTGAGGGATTTGAGAATGGCTGTGATTTGCCGTCTTTTAATAAGAGACTTTCCAAAACTCTTCCATACCTTCTCAAATTTTTATCTTTCTGAACATGGAGCGAAATTCAGGTGGTAAGCGAGCAAAGAGAGGGTAGGACATGGAGGTAGAGGTACGAGAGAAGGTGCTCCTTCCAGTGCTGGCGACAACACGCATGCCAGCGGATCGTCAGTTGCAGGACCATCAGGCCTGTCATCGCTGGGTCAGGGCCCTGTGAATCTCAGTAACGAACAGCGTCGCTAATCTGTTCTTCAGTGGTTAATGCAACCTGCATCCAGCAGTCTTACCTCCTCATCCTCCCAGTCACGGCCACAAATGTCGTCATCAGCATCATCAGCATCCGTCCAGCATGAAGCAGCCCAAATGTCAACTCGTGTACCCACCACTGTGGATAATCCATTTTCTGAAGACCTCTTTGATGACAAAATGCGGTTGGGGTCAGAAGGCATGTTAAAAGATCAAGAGGCCCAGTTACTGATGCCATCAGAGGAGGAGAAGGAAGCCGGTCAATCGGCAAAAATCCTGGGCGGTCGGCAACGCCTTGTAGTCCCTCTTGCTTGTAGCCCGCAGCTCCTGGATGCAGAATGTCAGGACGACCAAGTCACCTGTGTTGATGATGATGATGACGACATTGCGGATCCAACGTGGTCTTTTCAGCAGAATTTGCTTGCGAGCGCTTCATCACTGGACGAGGAGGAAGACGATGGGGTAGTGTCAGTACGGGTTCCGCCTCAAAAAGGGAGAGGGCGGTCGCAGAAGTCCGCTGATATGATTCCGCCAGCCACGGTCAGCGGAAACCCCGCTCCTCGCTTATCGCCGTCAAAAAGGTCCAGGACCTCTCAAGCCTGAGCCTTCTTTGAGCAAGCCTCTGATTCACCCGGTGATGTCATATGCCGCCTTTGCATTAAACGCATAAGTAGAGGCAAGAACCTTAAGTGTTTAACCACCCCCAACATGTCTAGTCACATGCAGCGAATGCATGAGTTGAAATGGAGGCAACACTTGGCCAAAAAAGGCCAGACCGACGCCGGGCCTCCAACCACTGTCACACCCTCTGTCTCCACCTCCTCCTCCTCCTCCGCCACCACCAAGCGTTCCTCAGCTGCCCATGTCTCTCAGAGTCATGATCAGGGATCAGCCTCCGCTTCAGCCTCCACCGTCGCCCGAGTATCAACAGCACCTCCAGAGACCCATCCTACCCCTTCTGCTTGAGCCAGTTTGATGACCTGCACGGCGCACAGCTGCCAGTCTAGAAGCCAGCCTTCTGTCTTCCAGGTTTGGGAGCAGAAGAAACACTTTAACCCAAACCATCCCAAAGCTAACAGCCTGAATGTCGGCATTGCCAGTCTTTTGGCCTTGGAAATGTTGCCTTTCATTCTGGTGGACACAGATGGGTTCCGCCACATCATGGCCCTTGCCTGCGCCCAATAACAGATGCAGAGCAGGCATTTCGTTGCCAGAAAAGCCATCTCGGCCATGGCCAGCCACGTGTCATCTAAAATTTCAAGCGCGTGGTCTGTATCTGTGGCCGGAAAAGTCCATCTGACCACCGACACATGGACTAGTAAGCACGGCAAGGCCGCTATATCTCTGTGACAGCTCACTGGGTGAGCTGGGTGGATGTCTCTGGGGGTGACGGTGGCTCTCAGGCTCGGCGCACGCTCTTCAAAACCGCAGAGATGGTGCAGGGCTAATTCCCCCAAGGTTCTCTCGTGGCATCACGTGCCCAGAGAAACCAGGGCCGTGTTGAAATTAATCTGTCTTGGAGACCATCCACACACAGGTCAGGAGCTGTGGACGCTCTCCGCAACGAGACCGAGCGCTGGCTGGGTGACAAGAACCTTGTGCCAGGCAAGGTGGTGTGCGATAACGGGCGAAATCTGCTGGCCGTCCCTTAAGATTGGTAGGCTGGAGCACATCCCTTGCCTGGCACATGTCATGAACCTTGTCGTACAGAAATTTCTAAAGAGCTACCCGGGTCTGGACTGCCTGCTGAGGAAGGCTCAAAGTCTGAGTTCGCACTTCCGCCGTTCGCACCCTGCTTCGTCCCGCCTGGCTGCGTTGCAGCGTCAGCTCGGCCTCCCCGTCAACCGTCTCATTGTTGACGTGGCAACATGCTGGAATTCCACCCTCCACATGCTCCAGCACTTTTGGGAGCAGCGCAATGCCATTACGCAGTACACAGTGACACATGGCCTGACAAGCAGCGGTGCGAACCTCGGGGTGTTGAGCCAGCGAGAGTGGAGGCAGGTGAAAGAGCTCTGTACCATCCTTGCCATTTTTGAAGAAGCCACCAAAATGGTCAGTGCGGACAATGCCCTTGTCAGCATGAGCATTGTGGTGATCTTAGTTCTGGAACGATCGTTGGACACTCTGAAACAACAGGTCCCGCCAGCGACGGAGGAGGAGACAGACACAGATGCGGACATGGAGCCTTTCTCTCCGTCGAATCCACAAGGCCCGACAGTTTCTCAATTTTATCGGTCTTCATTAGGCAGTGGTTCGGGGTCCAGGGCTAGTGCAAGGCGGCACATCAGCTCTCAGGGTGCATCATCTCAGGCAAGTCAGGGCTGTGTTGAAGCTGTGCCGGAGGAAGCGGAGGAGGAGGAGGAGGAGGAGGAGGAGTAGGAGGAGGTATTCCTAGACACCGACGTTACCAATGTCCCTGCCTTGGAAAGAGGTTGGCGCGAATTTGAGGCGGAGGAGGAAGATGAGGAAGATCAGTTTGCTAGTGCCCCTCGACCCAGAGGCTTGGGAAATCAAGGCTCCATCTCTCACATGAGTGCTTGGATGCTCCATTTCCTCCAACATGATCCTCCCATTAAGGCCATCAAACTGAACAACAGTTACTGGGTGGGCACCCTCCTGGATCCCCGGTACAAAACAAAAATCAGCACTTTCCTTCCACCCACCCAAATAGAGAGTAAAATGCAGGAAATGGAGACCTTGCTGATTGATCAACTGGAGACATCTGTTGCGTCTGCTTCACGTTCCTCAAATGTCACGGTGGAACAACATCAGCGACGTGACAGCAGTATAGTGCCAAGTATCCGTAGCGGCAGCAGCAGCAGCAGGCGAGGTGGCAGAGGCCTAATAGGTGACCTCTGGCAATCTTTATTTACCACCTCACCAACGCATGCTATGCAGGGCACACATCCAACACACAGAGACCAGCTTAAGATCATGGTGCACGACGATCTGCGTCTCAACACCGATGTTTTTGTATTTGTTCCGGACCCAATAGACTTCTGGGTATCCAAAATGGACTAGTGTTGAGCGATTACGTTGACCATCAACATCGGTCAATGGTCGATAGTCGACCATCATCGACAAGATAGTCGATAGTGAGCAGTCGATTATGAGCGATGACCATTAAAGTCTATGGGAGAGCAACAACACCTTCATTCTTACACCCAAACAGGGCTGGAGAAGCTGGAATTAACATCCAAAACAGTCAAATGGATACGTGCTACATCTTAGGCAACACACTTAGGTTATAAAAGCCACAGAAAAAAAAACATACAACATTCACTATCCCTGTCTTGTACCACAGCATGACCCTTAAACCTGCATCACCCACAAATTAAAAAGTGCCAGAAGGCAGTATGATTTGAACCATCATCTTACTTGAACTGGACATTGCATATCCTGTCCTGGAACGCAGCATGGCCCCAAAACCTGCATGACCCCAGATTTAAAAGTGCCGGAAAAAAGGAGTCTTTCAACCACCATTTTAATTTCACTGGACATTGACTTACCTGTCCTGGGCCACAGAATGAGCCCCAAACCTGCATGACCCCCAGATTAAAAAATGCCGGAAAAAGGAGTCTTTCAACCACCATTTTAGTTTCACTGGACATTGACTATACTGTCTTGGGCCACAGCATTGAGCCTAAACCTGCATGACCCAGATTAAAAAGTGCCGGAAAAGGAGTCTTTCAACCACCATTTTAGTTTCACTGGACTTTGAATATACCTATGCTGGGCACGCATGAGCCCCAAACCTGCATGACCCCAGATTAAAAAGTGCCGGAATAAAGAGTCTTTCAACCAACCATTTTAGTTGAACTGGCATTGACTATATCTGTCCTGTACCGCAGAATGACCAATTAAACTGTCTGACCACAGATTTAAAAGTGCCGGGAAAAGGAGTCTTTCAAACACCATTTTAGTTTCACTGGACATATATTGTCCCTGTCCTGGGTAGCGCTTGCCCCTCCGTATGAGTGCGGACCAATTGAGCTTCACTTGGAAATACTGGTGGTTAACGCTCCTGTTCCACCCAGTTGCCCTTTATCTTGGCATTCTTTTTCTTATTTTACTCAACATGCTTGAGGAAATTGTCTCTGTACTTTGTTCTCTGTCCGTGCTCCATACTCATTGTCCTCTGAATAACCTACATCTGGTCAAGTTTTCCTGTACCTCCCTTGTACAATTCAGAGGAATTTTTTTACCAGCTATTTTGTACATGCAGTTTTTTGTAGTTTAATTCTAGAAAACACTTTTTTAAAATAGGATGGAATCCCAACATGTCTTTGTTTCTCTTTTTTAATTGTATTAGATGGGTTGTCTCAATACAGGGATTGATAGCTATGTTAAAGATCTTGCAAAAACAAGTCATTTTGCAATATGTGTCCATTAACAGTGTCCTACCTATTCCTGTTTCTGACAGCACCATCACCCTTGAGCCACTCTTGACAATTGTGAAGAACAAATGTCTGTTAGAAACACAATTTTTTTTTATAATAGGACCTGTAGTATTGCTGCATTTCAAAGCAAAATGCCCCCAAAAATTCAAAGCATGACCCTTGAGCCACTTTGGAAAAATTGTGGAAAAAAATGTCTGTTGAAAAAAAATTTTTTTATAATAGGCCCTGTGTTAGTTGCATTTAAAAGCAAAATGCCCCAAAAATTTCAAAGCATGCCTTGGCAGTTTGGACAATTGTGAAGAAAAAGTCTGTTAGAAAAAACTTTTTTTTATAAATAGGACCTTGTATTGCTGCTTTCAAAGCGCATGCCAAAAAAAAATTATAAAAATGTTTCCAGCACTTTTAAAAAAATTGTGGGGAGAAATCCCATTAGAACCCAATTTCTCTTCCAAGGCCCATGTTTTTGTTATCTCACAGTAATGACCCCAAAAAATTAAAAATATGATTTCCCCGCCACTTTTTAAAAATTGTGATGGGAAATGCCACTTAAAACCCACATTTTTTTCCCAAAGGCCCAAAATTATAGCTGTATCTCACCAACATGCCTCGAAACCATTGCAATGTAAAAAACTTCTAAAGATAAAGTGAGTAAATGTAATACGGTGTTGTCTAAAATTTGCTGTCTTTAGTCTCCTCCGCAAAACCAGCAAAATGAATGTTGGGAAAAAAGAAAAAAAATTGCAGAAGAAATTTATTTTAAAAAAAAAATTTTCAAAAGGACCCTTTCGTTTTAAGAGGAATTTGAAGTAGACGGAATAATTGGTGAAATCGGCAAATTGGGGGCCAAACTCATCAGAGGTCCATGCCTGTTTTATCTTGTGAAAGTCAAACGATCCACTTAACTGTGGAAAACCGGTGCGTTTGTCTGTAAGACTCCTCCGCGTGGAAGGTCCGGGGCAGATTGACGCGGCTGTGGGCGGACACACCTCTATGGCCCGACGAGACAGCTCGGGCCATTCGTCCTTTTGGATTCCAGAAGTCTTTGGGTCCGGAAAACATACAAAAAATCGGTGTTGGAGCAGGCGTGCACCATGATTTAAGTGGTCTTGGTGTTGGATGTGTGCCCCGCATTGCATCGTTGGTGAGGTGGTAATAAAGTTGCCAGAGGTCACCCCATTAGGCTTTTTGCCCACCTCGTGTCTGCCGCTACGGTTTGGCATTACTGCGTCACGTCGCTGTTTTTGTTCACCCTGACATTTGGGGGAAGTGAAGAGACGCAAAGATGTCTCCAGTTGATCAATCAGCAAGGTCTCCATTTCCCGCATTTTACTCTTATTTGGGGGGGTGGAAGGAA